>VSMD01111668.1:0-21319 GCA_008750895.1 Mirza zaza | reverse complement strand
GCGCCCGGCCGAGACAGATTCTTTTAAAGACTCAAACAGAAATTCTGGAACTGAAGAATTTATTAAATGAAGTACAAAATACATTTGAGTGTTTCAACAATAGATCATGTAAAAGGGAAAACCTCAGACTTGAAGACTGGTCTTTTAAAATAATCCAGCAGGCCGGCGCGGTGGCTCAAGCCTGTAATCCTAGCTCTCTGGGAGGCCGAGGTGGGCGGATCATTTGAGCTCAGGAGTTCGAGACCAGCCTGAGCAAGAGCGAGACCCCATCTCTACTATAAACGGAAAGAAATTAATTGGACAACTAATATATATAGAAAAAATTAGCCGGGCATGGTGGCACATGCCTGTAGTCCCAGCTACTTGGGAGGCTGAGGCAGCAGGATTGCTTGAGCCCAGGAGTTTGAGGTTGCTGTGAGCTAGGCTGACGCATGGCACTCACTCTAGCCTGGGCAATAAAGTGAGACTCTGTCTCAAAAATAAATAAAAAATAATAAAATAAAATAAAATAATTCAGCAAACAAAAATAAAGAAGAAAAAATCAAAAGAACAAAACTGGAGGCATCACACTTTCCAACTTTGAAATATATCACAAGGCTATAGTAGCCAGGTATTGGTATAAAATAGCAAGGTATTGGTATAAAAACAGACACGTAGACCAATGGAACAGAACAGAGGGTCCAGAAATAAATTCACAGATTTACAGCCAACTGATTTTTGATAAAGGTACCAGGAACATACATTGGGAAAAGGACACCCTCTTCAATAAATGGTACTGGGAAAATTGGATATCCATATGCAAAAGAATGAAACTAGAGCCCAATCTCTCCTTATATACAAAAATCAACACAAGATGTAAGACTTAAACATAAGACGTGAAACTATAAAATTATTAGAAAAAAATTAAGGAAAACACTTCAAGACATCAGTCTAGGCAAACATTTCATGACTAAGACCACAGAAGCACAAACAATTACAACAAAAATAGACAAATGGGATTATATTAAACTAAAATGCTTCTGTACAGCAAAGGAAACAATCAACAGAGTGAAGAGACAACCTGTCGAATGAGAGAAAATATTTGCAAACTATTTTTCCAATAAGGGACTAATATCCAGATTATATGAGGAACTCAAACAGCTCAACAATTAAAAAAAGCAAACAGTCCACTTAAAAAGGGGGCAAAGGACATGTATAGACATTTCTCAAAAGAAGACATACAAATGGCCAACAGGTATATGAAAAAATTCTCAACATCACTAATCGACCAAGAAATGCAAATCAAAACCAGTAGAAACTGGTATCCTCAGCACTCATCTTATAGTCTTAAAATACTATCTGCCGCTAAAATAAAATAAACCAGGGCTTCTTGAAGATATGGCTGCTTCCAGTTCTTGCACAGGAAATTACAAGATGACTCTAAAAAGTTTCTGTTGTACCGCATACCCAGGAAGCTATCAAAGACTAATAGGATATATCAAGAAGACTTATGAGCCAAATTGAAGAGGCTCCCACAGGCCAAGAATAGGACAATTTGTACTTCAATAAGGATAGTAATTGCAATAGATTGAACTCATGGCTTAGAACCATGAACTTAAAGCAAATAATATTCTCGGGAGTCTGAGGAGGGAGGATCACCTGAACCCAGAAGTTCCAGTCCAGCTTGGACAACATAGCAAGACTCCATCTCTAAAAATTAAATAAATACATAAATAATATTTAAGTAAAACCTATTGCTCAACCTCTGAGGTGGAAGAAAACTAATTCATTATCTCACTAACTGATAAGCAAAGATAAAGTCAAGTATATATCCTGCTTTTCCTCTCTGAACTCTCTAAACCCCCAGGTAACCAAATAGTGGATGATGGGAAGTATCTCTTTGAGAAGTAGCTCAGCTAATAAATGAATGCTCTTCCCCGAATATCTGCATGGCTCACCCTCTTCACGTCTTTGTGCGATGTCACTTTCTCAATGAGGTGGTCCCTTAACACCGCTTTTAAAATCGCAAACCCACCCTGCTTACTCTGCTCATGTCCTGCCCAAGAGACTTGTAAGCTCCAAGAGGATGGGGATTTTGCTTGTTTACTTGGTTAGTTGGTTGGTTGGTTGATTCACTGCCTTATCTCCAGCACCTATCATAGTGCCTGGCACATGGAATACTTATTAAACTCAATAATACTTATTGAATGAATAATTATTTAATTTAACTAATGACACGTCCATTATCCCCTAAATTCAGCTGCCAGCACAGGAAGGAGAAAGTGTAGGATGAAAGTAGAAATACTGAAAGACTAAACATTTACCCAAAGCAAAATGAATTAATTTGAGAGGCTGTTTTAAATCAGAAAAGATGAATACAATTGTCTTTCGAGTTTATATACATCCCCTGTGCTCTTTACAACTCTTTCCTACCAGCAGGATGGATGTTCCTGGAAACATTCAAACGAATTATAAATGTAGCATAAAGAAGCTACATTTGTTCCACATCAAAATTTCAGTGTGTTCAACGTTGACCCCTCAATGTTGAACCTTGCCCCTAATTTATTATTTCAAATTGAGAAATGAGTAAATTGAAACTCATAGGAACTAAATGGTTTGCTGGGGGATCACAGAGCTCACAAATGGTGAGGCAGGTTTAACCCAGAATCTGGGGCTCTTCCCTCTTCCCTCCAGGCAAATGGCATTTCACATTGCCACCTGTCAGCCCATCTTTCCAGAGCACCCTGGGATACCCTGACCAAGACCTACTCTTCTCCTCTGGCCCCTCCTCTGAAAAGGTCTAAGTTACCTGGAATGACCTGAGACAAGAGCAACAGCATAGCCAAAGTTAGCAAAAAAGGCTTCATGACTTCAAGTAGCCCACAGAGCAGTCTCCGGTCTGGCAAAGTGACAGGAAATAGGCGAGAGCTCTGGACTCTCTGCTCCGTGTAATCAACTGGGAACTGTGTTACTTACACATGCCCCCAGCTGCCCACGGGTACAGTCTGCCCTGGGACAGCCTGCCTTCCTCATGCTCAGTCACCATCCCAACACCCCTGCACCCAGTGCAGACCCCACACACCTGAGCTAACACGCCTCCCTTTGTCCACCTTCACCTTTTAGGGACCAGCAAGAATAAATTATACAACATCCAGAGGGATACTTTTAAAATATATGTCAGCCCTTCTTAAAACCCAGCTTAAAATCCCTCAAGACTCCACATCACACCTAGAAAAAAATCCACAATCTTTGCTATACCCTACAATGCCCTACATTATCTGCTCCAGACATCCACCATTATCATGGTTCTAATGCAAATTAAGCAAACTCCTGTTTTCAAACGCAGTTTTCCAATTTGGAAGCTGAGGAATAAAGAAGATCTTAGGGAGAATGTGTCTGTGAGATTATTTTCTGTCTAAGAGGCCCCACTGCTGCCCAAAATGCTCAGTTTCAGGAAGGACTTTGGTACTGAGAGTGAGAGACGGCAGAATTGAAAATATTTAGCTCTTTGTCCTGGCTGTTCCACTTAGTGGCTGTGTGACTTTGAGAGAGTCACTTCCCCTCTCTGAGGTTCATTCTCACCATAAAGTAAATTGGAGAAGATGAACTGTAGAGATCAACAGAATATTAATTTACTATGGTTCTCCGGGTGCTGAAAAGGCATAGAAAATGGAACGCTGCAGAACTCTAGTTTTTCATCCCCAACACGGGCCAACATGGGTCATGCTAATTAAGCTTACACCTAAGGATTCTTGAGGCTGCCCTCATCAGACTCCAATTCTCTTTACCTACTCTTCCCTTGATAGCTACACCCAATGTGCTATATGGTCCTTGCAAACCACATTTTTTAGGCTTGCTCCTTGTATAGTCAAAGCACAGAAAATTTGCTCTGGTTATAAAGGCTTAATATTCTACCCAGAACCCTCGAATGGGTCTCATCACACCAGGGTGTTTTGGGCATGGGATCCATTAGATACTGATGAGAGGGCAGAGAAGACCCTGTTCCACCTGTGTACGTCTGGACATATCCCAGACACCACAACCCGCCCATCTCATTAGGAATCAAAGGGCCAAATCTCACCAGGAATTAAAAAAAAAAAAAATTAAAGCGACATCAAACTACCATTCTTCACCTACCCAATTGGCAAGAAGCTCTTTTTTATAGAGATAATCCCAGAATTTCATAGGATCAAGAAAATAGCATTTCCATACTCTGCTTATAGAAGTGTAAGTTGGTGTAAACTTTTTGAAAGAAAGCAAATCAAAAGTCTTAACATTTGCACACTCTGCAATCCAGGAATTCTGTTTCTAGAGACTGTAGTGGCCACCTGCTTTCCTTGCTCACCCAGCATTTATTCCACCTTCTTCTAGGGTCAGTCCCTTCATTTTCCTTTGGGGAACTTTCCTTCTCTCATTTCCAATTCATGGAGTTCAGGTGAGGCTGGCCTCATCTTCCTGTCTTCAAAAGTGGGCACATGACCCAGTGGATACATGAGCCAGTGCAGCTAATTAGAATCTCAGTAATGAGTTCAAATATGAGAATTTGTCAAATATTGAACCTTTTGCTGGAACTATTGAGAAAAAGGCATTTTCTTAGTTCAACCTGCTATAACAAAATAGCACAGAAAGGGTAGCTTAAACAATAGACATTTATTTCTCACAGTTCTGGAGGTTGGGAAATCTAAGATCAAGGTGCTGGTAGATTTGGTGTCTGGCGAGGGCTCTCTTCCTGGTATGCAGATGGTCACCTTCTTGTTATCCTCACATAACAGGAAGAGGATGCTCTGATGTCTCTTCCTCTTTTCATAAGGGCACTAATCCCATTGTGGAGGCTCCACCCTCACAACCTCATTCGAACCTAATTACTTCCCAAAACCCCCACCTCCCAATACCATCGCATTAGGGATTAGGGCTTTAACATGAATTTGGAAGGCAGGGAGAACACAAACATTCATCCCATAGCAGCCATCATCCATCCACTGGAATTTCACTGTTGGATTCCCAGTCAATAAGCACCATCTGATCTGCAGTAGGAAGCTTGATGCTGAGGCTTAGAATAGTTGTGCATATTCTTCTGACTCTACACATGTATTTGATCAGCTAAAAGTAAGACTTTTTTTGTACCTCCTATAATAGATTGCAAAGGTGTCCCCCATATTTTGCAGCTCCTCCACATCAAGAGATGGAGTCTATTTTCCTACTCTTTAAATTTGGGCTGGCCTTGTGACTTGCTTAGGCCACTGGGACTTTAGCAAGAGGATGCAAGTAGAGACTCAAAAAGGACTAGGTCACTGAATAATTTCAACTCTGTCTCTCTACCCTCAGTATAAAAATTCTCTATAGGCCAGGGGCAGTGGCTCAGCCAGTAATCCTAGCACTCTGGGAGGCCAAGGCGGGTGGATCGCTCAAGGTCAGGAGTTTGAAACCAGCCTGAGCAAGAGTGAGACCCCATCCCTACTAAAAATAGAAAGAAATTAATTGGCCAACTAAAAATATATAGAAAAAATTAGCTGGGCATGGTGGTGCATGTCTGTAGTCTCAGCTACTTGGGAGCAGGATTGCTTGAGCCCAGGAGTTTGAGGTTGCTGTGAGCTAGGCTGATGCCACGGCACTCACTCTAGCCCGGGCAAGAGAGTGAGATTCTATGTCAAAGAAAAAAAAAATCCTCTATATATCCAGGCATTTTAGGCAGTGAGGGAGAAATCTCTTCTTTTAGAGAGAAAATAATCCAAAACATACATTCTTCCTAGGAGAGAATGTATATCCTACCCACCCCACACCCATCTCCTAGCCCCCAGTTTAGAAAATTGCATTTTGCGATGTTTTGTAGTATAGGCTGGCAGGTATTCAAACAACCCAAACTAAGAGAATACTACATTTTGCACCTCCCTTCCCTGAATGGAATTGAGTTACAGTTTGCCACAAACTTTTTTTTAATTTCATGAGGTTTGGGAGGTGGAAGCGAAGCAGCAGCGTTTGTGTTCTGAAAGGTGTCATTGGTTAGAGGGCATTGGGAAGAGACGCAGGGGTGCCCGAAGGTTCGGGGCTGTCCTCTCCACTCCCTGCTCCACATCAGCTCTTCCCAGCCGCCAGCCCTGATGACCAAAGGGACCCCGGGGCCCAGCTTCATTTCCCTATGAACCCAACAGACGGCAGCCTTGAAGAGCCAATGATCTCCCAGTGCTTTCCGCTCCTTGGCAGTCCCACCACAGCCTGGACACGCTCGGCTGCCTGGGCGCCTGCGCCCACACCCGGGCTGGCTGGCGACTTTTCTCTGATCTTTTGCACGTCTTCGCTGTCCCAACATTGAATAGCACCTAATTCTTACATTAAATTCTTTATTCCATAATACTGATCGTGGTCCTGCTTCCTTGATTGAGTCTTAACTAATACCTGTTTGGAAAAAAAATGAGCCTCCTTAAACAGGATTGAAGAACACAACAATGGCGGGTGGCTAGGCACCGCGTCCCTTCCTAGATGCTGTTTCTTCCTTGCTTCCTTGTAAAGGTTTCAGAAAGAATTATTTAAACTTGCTGACCTCACTGGTTCACTTACCTTTCAGTTTGCAACTCCACTCCATAGGCTCTCTGCCCCTGCAGAGAGGGTTTCCACTGTTATTTCTGCCTGGTGTACCCCCACGTGTGCTTTTGCACTCTCCACCTCTGAATCAGGCAGGAGACAGACGCCCCACCGGCATTCAGAACAGAGGGTATTTAATAGAGGGAATTGGTGCACATTCTTGGGAGGCTGAAAGAACAAAAAGAGGTCCCGAGGAAACAGATGTTAGTAACTGCAGGATGCAGCCCCCGCCCTCGAGGGTCGAGGGAAGTAAGAAAAAGGGAATGAGTTTTCAAACCCTGAGTTCAGAGGAGGGACGCTGGGTGGTGGGTTCGCGGGTCTCCGAGGAAGGGGCCCAGCCCGGGGCCAGAAGGGTGACCCGTGGGCACAGCGCCCTGCGCTGTCGGCGCCGGCAGAGGGCCGGGCGCTTCCAGTGGCATCTCTTACTGCCATTTTGCTCCCAGCGTTTGCTCCAGCTACGTCATGTTTTGCATTTGAACACCAACATGAACCTTTGTCCCGACATTCCCCTGCCTGCAACGCCGCTTCTGCCCGCCTGCCCGTATTTACACTAGGAAACCCTGCCCCCGGGCCTCCGCGCGTCCCCGCCTCTCTGGAGGCCGTGTCTGTGGCGCCCCCTCGCGGTGCCTTGGCCCGGGCGGCTGAGGGCGGGCGCAAGGACGGACCAAGGCTCGGCCCTCGGACCTTGTTGGCTCCGCTCTCCCCGCTGACCCACAGGACCAAAGGAGGCGTGTCCGCTCGGGGGCGCGGGCTCCAGGCCGCGGACCGGGCGTGGGGGCTGCGGGGGCGGCTGATCCCAGGGCGCGGAGCCAGGGCCCGCACGCCCCCGTCGTCGCATCCGACTTGCGGCTTCACCTTGAGCGGTCTCCAGCCATGAAGCTCCTTTTGCTGACTTTGGCTACGCTGCTGCTCTTGTCCCAGCTCACTCCAGGTAACCTGGACCTCCCCCAGGGAAGGCGCACGGTTTGGAGACTGAGGCCTGGTCAGGGGACCTCAGCAGGGCGGGCTGCGGGTCACCATTCGGAGCCACGTTTAGGAGGCGCCCTCACCAGCAGCAGGTGCCAGGTGTTAGTGCCAACTACAACTAGGACTACACTCAGACACTCCATCCCTCCTCCCCCTGCTCGGTACCAGGGAGACGTGCAGGCGGTCTGCAGCGTGAGGAAGAGTGGAAGCGGCGGGCCAGAGAAGAAGGCAAGAGGAGAGGCAATAGTGGCGTTTTTGTGGAACAGTCTCCAGAATGGTCTGGGCTTTGTAAAGATCGCAGCCACCTTAGTGGGAGAGAAAAGCTCATGTTTACTGCCGCCGCCTCTGTGCCAGACTCTGTGTTGGGAGCTAGAACCACAGAGATAAATGACATGGCCCTGGGGGAGACAGTTAAACAGCGCTTATAACCCAGGGTGACATCACTGTGACAGAGGGAAGCCAGGGGGCTGGGTACACATGGGACAGACCAGCCCAGCCTGAGGGTCAGGAGGGTCCTCCTGGAGGGACACCCAAGTTCTCCTGCAGGGATACCCCGAGTCCTGAGAAGTGAGTAGAAAGTAGACAGGCAAGGAGAAGAGGTGGAAGGAGGAGGGGTGTCCCAGGCACAGAGGTCAGCTTATGCAAAGGTCCAGACATGGGAGAAAGCATGGCACCTTCAGGGTAGGGGCACAAAACGGAGGAGTGGGCTAGGGGCGCAGCAATGGGTAAAGCCGAGAGAGCTTATGAAGTCCAAGTTTGGACCCTGCACCCCAGGAGAGGCAGCCATGGGAAGGCTTAAGCAGAAAAGGGCCCTGGTCAGATCTGCCCATCCCACCAGCTCCAGCTTGAGCTACCTGCCCCATCCTGCTCATTTGGCAGAAGCTTCTGCCTGCCCCAAGGCTGTTAACCAAGCTTTCCACAGAGTCAGAATGTGTGAATTTCCTAAACTAGCTGGTCTTGGTCCTAGTGTCTGCGTGTGCCCTGAAACACCACTCACCTGGGGCAGAAAGGAGAACCCAGAACCCAGTTAGAACCTGATCCCCCATTTCCTAACTGTAGGACCCACAATAAGCAGCTCAGCTGCTCAGAGTGTCAATTTCCTTATTTGTCAACTGCTATGACATCAAATGCATAGTAAGATCTGGGTAAGAGAACAACACTGGCTATACTGAAATTTTTGTGTGCAAAAAAACAATGTAATTTCTATATTTTCTATAACTCATCTGAACTTTCCCAGGAGCTTCCATCCTGATCGTGGGAGAGTTGGTGGAGGGAGAGGCAGGAGAAGGCACACAGGGGCTGTGCCAAAACTCAGCAGTTAAATATCTGTCTTTTCTGGTTGAAAACAATCTCCAAATTAATTCAGTCTCTTGACTAAATATTCGGTCTTTCTGCATGTCTTCTTTCTTCCATCTCCCCTTCACCTTCCCAGAAAAGCATCTGGGTTTAGGGGAAAGTGAATTGATATTTCATCAGTTAATTAATTTTTTCATTCAGTCAATACGGTTGAATTGATTTCATGTTCCAGACACTGTGATAAGTGCCGGAGGCAGGGCGGTGAACAAAACAGAACAAAACAAGATGAGCAAAATTTCTGTCCCCTTGGAGCTTACATTCTACTGGAAGATCCAGACATTTTTTTTTCCTTTTTGAGACAGAGTCTCACTTTGTTGCCCTGGCAAGAGTGCCATGGCGTCAGCCTAGCTCACAGCAACCTCAAACTCCTGGGCTCAAGCAATCCTCCTGCCTCAGCCTCCTGAGTAGCTGGGACTACAGGCATGCACCACCATGCCCGGCTAATTTTTTCTATATATTTTTAGTTGGCCAATTAATTTCTTTCTATTTTTAGTAGAGACGGAGTCTCGCTCTTGCTCAGGCTGGTTTTGAACTCCTGATCTTGAGCGATACTGCCGCCTCGGCTTCCCAGAGTGCTAGGATTACTGGCTGAGCCACCACACCCAGCCAGATGCAGAGAATTTTAAAAATAAGTGAAACATCTGCTACATGATTCTGACCAATACAATAGGAATAACAGGTGGGAAGGAGGACAGCGAGTGTCAGGGGGAGATGATTTGCCGTTTTTAAGGGGGTGCTCATGAAATGGCTCACTGCGACCTGAGGGAGCATAAGGGGTGAGCCAGGTGAATGTAGAGGGAAGAACATCCAAGCTGGAGGGAACGGCAAGGGCAAAGTCCCTGGGGCAGGAACATAAGAAGGTGGGGTAGGGCACCGTGCTGGCCCTCACTGACTTCTGGGATAATGTCCCTCACTGGGTGTGGCCAAACTGTCCTTTTGCTACTGGACCCATGGCTGATGCAATCTCTTGGCCGTGTTGAGGGCCCCACTGACTCAGCCCTTCATCTCAGCCAAATCTTTCATCTGGTTCCTGGATTAAGGCTATTCACACCTTCCCTTACTGCCTTCTGCATTTTGTCACTGGTTTTCCTATCTCAGGGACAAGGAAACTTAGGGACCTTCTGGATCTATTTTATGCTACAGGAGAGAGATGTTCAGCCGCTTCCCTCAGCCATTTCTCATCCCCTTGCAGGTGGCACCATGATAGTCCGTCTCCGTGCTGAAGATAAGAATTCCTCTAAAGGCCGGGCGCGGTGGCTCCCGCCTGTAATCCTAGCACCCTGGGAGGCCAAAGCGGGTGGATTGCTCAAGGTCAGGAGTTTGAGACCAGCCTGAGCAAGAGCGAGACCCTGTCTCTACCAAAAATAAAAAGAGGCCGGGCGCGGTGGCTCACGCTTGTAATCCTAGCTCTCTGGGAGGCCAAGGTGGGCGGATCATTTGAGCTCAGGAGTTCAAGACCAGCCTGAGCAAGAGTGAGACCCCATCTCTACTATAAACGGAAAGAAATTAATTGGCCAACTAATATATATAGGAGAAAAAAAAAATTAGCCAGGCATGGTGGCGCATGCCTGTGGTCCCAGCTACTTGGGAGGCTGAGGCAGCAGGATTGCTTGAGCCCAGGAGTTTGAGGTTGCTGTGAGCTAGGCTGACGCCACGGCACTCACTCTAGCCTGGGCAATAAAGTGAGATTCTGTCTCAAAAAAATTAAATAAAATAAAATTAAATTAAATTAAATTAAAATAAAATAAAAAATAAAAAGAAATTAATTGGCCAACTAAAACTACATAGAAAAATTTAGCCTGGCATGGTGGCGCATGCCTGTAGTCCCAGTTACCATGTTTACCCAAAAATAAGACAGGGTCTTATATTTATTTTTTCTCAAGAAGACACCCTAGGGCTTACTTTCAGGGGATGTGTTATTTTTTTTAAGTATGGTACAACAATCAACATTTATGCAAATATAGTTAAGTGGTCTTCTTCTGGAACATCATCATAACTCTCCAAACCCCGAATTCCATCCTGAATTTCTTGTGACTCTATTTCCTTTAGAACCATTGGCCCCAATCTCTCATGTGGAGCAATAGAGCTCTCGTGGGGCAGATGAGAAGGGATGCTTGTCTTCTTCACCGCCCCTTGATGAAATGCATGGGTTGTGCAGATACGCTGCGTAGCCACGCCCATCACTAGGTCTTATTTTGGGGGTATACCTTATATTGCACAAGTGCTTAGAAATCCTGCTAGGGCTTATTTTATGGGTAAGTCTTATTGTCAGGGAAACATGGTACTCGGGAGGCGGAGGCAGCAGGATTGCTTGAGCCCAGGAGTTTGAGGTTGCTGTGAGCTAGGCTGACGCCACGGCACTCTAGCCTGGCAATGGAGTGAGATTCTGTCTCAAAAAAAAAAAGAATTCCTCTAGAAAGCTAGCAACTTCCCTGAGCAGATGAAGAAACAAATAGGGTTACTATAGAAGTAAGAGGGGCCAGGCGCGGTGGCTCAAGCCTGTAATCCTAGCTCTCTGGGAGGCCGAGGTGGGCGGATCATTTGAGCTCAGGAGTTCGAGACCAGCCTGAGCAAGAGCGAGACCCCATCTCTACTATAAATAGAAAGAAATTAATTGGCCAACTAATATATATAGAAAAAATTAGCCGGGCATAGTGACACATGCCTGTAGTCCCAGCTACTTGGGAGGCTGAGGCAGCAGGATTGCTTGAGCCCAGGAGTTTGAGGTTGCTGTGAGCTAGGCTGACGCCACGGCACTCATTCTAGCCTGGGCAATAAAGTGAGACTCTGTCTCAAAAAAAAAAAAAAAAGAAGTAAGGGGAAGGGCAGACGAAGTACAGTGTAAATGAAGCAGTGTTTGATAGACTTCAAGGCAAGGCAGGGCCACAGGGCAGTGCATGAGGAGTTAACGTCCGGAGTAGGCTGAGAAATGGATTCAAGGTCCCACTTCCGTGGAAAGAACAAAATTAAGAGAGACATGAAATTTTGTATCCCAAAACCCCTTATCTGACACTTTGCACCTAGCTCTGAAATCAAGACTGCTTTTCTGTATTAAAAGACTCATTTCCCTGGGAAGAATATAATGTTCCCTTCTTGCTGATATGACTTCAAATACAAAGTTTCTGACAGTCATGACTTAAGAAAAGAGGGTTTCTCAGCACTTTGTTCTTTTGTTAGTTAACAAAAGCAGTTTCACAGTTTCGGACTGGCTATCTTGAAGTGACAAGATAGTCTAGGCTCATCTTGTACAATTCCTAAGCCAGATCTTGAATTAGTTCCAAGGCTTACAACAGAAATCTTTACTTTATCACAGTCTACCTTCCAATAATATTATGCCAATTCACAGGTAGTGTAAGAACATTAAAGCACTATAGAGTACTTCCATTTCACTCTCTCAGGCTTTTTTTTTTTTTTTTTTTTGAGACAGAGTCTCACTTTGTTGCCCAGGCTAGAGAGAGTGCCATGGTGTCAGCCCAGCTCACAGCAACCTCAAACTCCTGGGCTCAAGCAATCCTTCTGCCTCAGCCTCCCGAATAGCTGGGACTACAGGCATGCGCCACCATGCCCGGCTGATTTTTTCTATATATATTTTAGTTGGCCAATTAATTTCTTTCTATTTATAGTAGAGACTGGGTCTCACTCTTGCTCAGGCTGGTTTCGAACTCCTGACCTCTAGCAATCCACCAGCCTAGGCCTCCCAGAGTGCTAGGATTACAGGCGTGAGCCACCGCGCCCGGCCTCTCTCAGGCTTTGTGCTGTTGTCTTACGTTCACTTCTGCCCATGCTATAAACCCCACATGCATTGCTGTTATTTTACTTTAAGCATTTATCCTTTAAAGAAATGAGAATGGAAGTTGTTTACATTTACCACATATTTATCAAGTCTGGCTCTCTTTACTCCTTTATGTAGACATTCAGATTTCCATCCGGAATCATTTTCTTTTGCCTGAATAACTTCCCTTAACATTGAATGTAGTGAAAGCGTTCAGTGATAAATTTTCTCAGTTTTTGAATATCTGAAAAAGTCTTTATTTCTCCAAGGGGATTTTTGTTGTGTAAAACATCTTGGGCTGACTTTTTTTCCTTGCATTACTTTAAAGATTTCTCTCCACTATCTTCTAGTGTATAGTTTCTGACAAGAAGTCTTCTATTATTTTTATCTTTTTTCCTATGTAATGTGTCTTTTCTTCTGGGTGTTTTAAGATTTTCTCGTAAACATTATTTTTAGCAATTTGATTATGCCTTTGCATGCTTCTTTTTAGGTTTTATTCAACTGGGGAGTCAACTGGTTGGAGTTCACTGGGGTTCTCCTTTCTATGGGTTTAGAGTTTTCATCAAACAAAATTTTTTGGCCATTATTTCTTCACATATTTTTTCTGTTCCTACCCTATCCTCTCCTTTCATATAAGTACCACATGCTAACCGATTGCACCACTGGAGCTCCATCTCTCCTCTCCTTTTTTTTTTTTTTTTGAGACAAAAGTCTCACTTTGTTGCCCAGGCTAGAGTGAGTGCGGTGGCGTCAGCCTAGCTCACAGCAACCTCAAACTCCTGGGCTCAAGCAATCCTGCTGCCTCAGCCTCCCAAGTAGCTGGGACTACAGGCATGCGCCACCATGCCCGGCTAATTTTTTCTATATATATTAGTTGGCCAATTAATTTCTTTATATTTATAGTAGAGACGGGGTCTCGCTCTTGTTCAGACTGGTTTCGAACTCCTGACCTCAAGCAATCCGCCCGCCTCGGCCTCCCAGAGTGCTAGGATTACAGGCGTGAGCCACCGCGCCTGGCCTCTCCTCTCCTTTTGATACTCTAATTACATATATGTCGAATGGCTTGATATTGTCCCATGGGTCACTGATGCTCTGTTCTTTTATTTTTTTTGTCAGTCTTTTTTCTCTCCATGTTTCATTTTGGATAGTTTCTGTTACTATGTCTTCAAGTTCATTTACCTTCTCTTTTTCACTCTAATCTACTGTTAATATCACTATATTTTTCATTTAATATTTAGTGTTTCTTCTCAAGTATTTCTACATGAATAATTTTACATCTTTATTTCTTCTCATCCTTCTCAGGTTTCCCTGTACCTTCTTGAGCATTTAGAACATATTTATCACAGCTGTTTTGACATCCTTGTTTGCCAGTTTTATTACCTTTGTCATTTCTGGGTCAGCTGATTAGTTTTCTCCTAATTATAGGCCATATTTTTCTGCCTTTTTTTCTTTTGCATGCCTGGAAAATATTTGGATGCCATGCACTGTAGATTTTCTACTTTTGTTTATTGTTTTTTGCTTTAGAAATGGGGTTCCACTTTGTCACCCAGACTGGAGTACAGTGGCACAACCATAGCTCACTGTAACCCTGAACTCCTAAGCTCAAACAATACTCCCACTTCAGCCTCCCAAGGAGCTAGGACTACAGGTATACACCACCATACTCTGATAATTTTTTTTATTTGTTTGTGTAGAGATAGTGTCTCACCATGTCACCCAGGCTGGTCTCAAACTCCTGGGCTCAAGTGATCCTCCCTCCTCTGCCTCCCAGAGAAGCCACCACACCCAGCAGATTTTACATTTTTGGTTCCATATTTTGTTGTATTCCTTTAAAGAGTGTTGGATTTCTTTTCTGTAATACAATTAGGTTAGTTGGAATGAGATAAATATTTTCAAGACTGACTTTTAAGCTTTTTCAGAATGGGTACAAGGCATCCTTGTCTAGGGCTAATTTAGCCCCACTACTGAGGCAATAAAAAGCCTTCTGAATAATAAATGCTGCAAATGTTACAAGGTATTTCCACTCAGGCAGGTGAAAAAACAAGCTATTCTCAGCCCTATGAAGTCACTGGGAATTATTCTACCAACATCTTTTTGGTAGTTTTTTTCCAAGGCCTTTGGTATTATAGTTTCCTCTAGCACACACACAGGTAAGTACTCAAAGACTAGAGGATACTCTCTGCAGATCTCCATGGTACTCACTCATGCTCACTTGCTCTCTCGCTCTCTCTCTCTCTCTCTCTCTCTCCCCCCCTCGATGAACCACAAATTCTAGCTGAGTTGGCCTCCCTGAACATCAATTTCTAGCTTCTCAATTCACTCCATTCAGTAAGACCACTAGACTCTGTTTGGGCTCCCTTTTCTTGCAATATAACCCAGAAACTGCTTCTGAGCAGTAAACTGGTGCAATCATAGGACTCACTCCATTGCTTCCCTTCTCTCAAGGATCACGGTCGTGTGCTGTGTGTTGCCCAATATCTGAAAACCATGGTTTCATATACATTTTGTCCTATTATCTTATTGTTTAAAGCGAGAGGGTAAATATGGTCCCTGTCACTTCATCTCAGCCTAAAGAAGTCCCGTGTCTTATAATTTTTACATTTTTTCCTCTTTTTTATCTTCTATTTCTCTTAAAACATTGTCCACTGAAATTATTTCTTTCAGGTTAGATTTTTTTCTGAAAAGATTTTTTTCCTTTATTCCTAATTGTTTCTGTCCCCTTATTTCTGAATTTTTTTTAATGCTGGTAGATTTTATTTTATTAAGTATCCACAACAATTCTCTGAAATAGGTGATTTTATGCCTTTTTTTATATATATAAGAGAAAAATGAAGCTCTGTGAAAGAATGTAACTTGCTGAAGATCCCCCAATTTATAGGTGCTAGCAGGGGTCCTCAAACTATGGCTTGCGGGCCACATGCGGCCTGCTGAGGATATTTATCCAGCCCGAGGCCCAGTGTTTTTGCCACCGCTGCCTGTCCTGCTTAGCAGCTGACTCGTCCCGGGCCCACAGTGCGCATGTGTGGAATGCGTGCTGCGCTCTCCAGCGGCCCTCCCACGGTCCGAGGGACAGTGAACTGGCCCCCTGTTTGAAAAGTTTGATGACCCCTGTTAGAGCCAGGTTTCAAATCTAGGCTCCCAGAGCTTCAATAGTTCATGTGCCCCTGATCCTCTGAGAGGGACATCCGTGGAGGGCAAGGATCAGGATTGGGTGTCCAGAGAGGATGTGAATCTGTATCACCCCTACAAAGCTCTCCCTTTCTGTGCCCCACCCCTTTTTCTCTGTTTTGGCCCTCTGTCTCAGACCCGTCAGAAGGAACCAGCGCGAGTGACTCAAATAGAGGTTAAAGGCTTCATTCCGCTGACGTCCACTAAGGCAACACTCTCAGCCAAAGCAGGATTGGAGTGTATATAGAGAAAAGAAGGGTACATGTCCTTTGGTTTGCCTCAAGTAGCAGGTTTTGTCTAACTCTTGCCAAATTATGGTTGGAATAGTTGGGCACTGCTTCCATGTGTCCTGTCTCTTGCTCAGGATGATGGGTACAATCCCATCCCGGTGACAGTCAGAACAGCTCTTTCAAGGGTAGCTTTTGAAAGTGTCCTGGTTTGTGCCTTAGTCTAGATTCATGGGCAGGGTGGAAAGCAAAAAACTGGGGTAAAGGTAAAATACTGAGAGGTAGAAAGAAGGGGAAGGGAAACTGGAGATCCTCTATGGCATCTGTTTTAATCCTTTTATAGCCTTTCACAACCCAGAGCCCATCTCTTCTTAAGACTGACACTGTTTCCCTTCTTCTTTCTGCTTCGTGTCAGGTGGCACCCAAAGATGCTGGAATCTTCATGGCAGATGCCGCCATAAATGCTTCAGGAAGGAAAGGGTCTATGTTTACTGTACAAATAGTAAAATGTGCTGTGTGAAGCCCAAGTACCAGCCGAAAGAAAAGCCTTGGTCATTTTAGGTGCTTTGAAGCTTAAAACCATGAAAATGCAGATGAAGCTGCCCTGAATCTGACCCTGCTGGATGCCTGAGCTCTACCAATAAACACCTGTGGATGACCCCTGTCTCCCTGCCAGTCTGCCCAGCAGTTCTCAGGAACTTCCTTTGAGGGGGGTTGGGATGTTAAGACTATTTGCATAATAAAGCATTATTTGCCCTTTTTTTAATCTCACTCTCTCACAGTCTATAGTGGAATTTTCTGGAATCCACATATGATGACATCATAGTTCTGGCAGCTAACAAAATATGTGCTTACGTACTCCTGTGTTTCTAGAATTCTTTAAGTCCAGAGGCTTAAGATATAAGTATGTTCGTTTTCAGAGGTTAACTTAGTTCGTTCTCAGTAACTCTGCTGTTCTTTTACAAACTAGTTTTGGTTATATTATTAATCTCTGTACTTTCGTTATCACCTAATAAGTAATTACTTTGAAATTCCAAAACTTTCCTTGCACCATGAGAGATAAGAGCACTTTGTTGTCTTGGTTTGCAAAAGTATATTAACAAAGAGTCCCAACTGCCTAACAGAGGAAAAAGTGTTCTCTCCCTGAGGAAAAAATAATATTTATTCTAGACTTTACAGTTATTTTAAATATAATTTCTGACATATATACAATTTAAAAAATTACAAAAAAAGCACAGAAGCAGGAAAATTTGACCCATAATCAAGAGTAAAAATAAACCTATAGAAGCACACTCAAAGATGGCATACTGTTGGAATTAAAAGATAACTTTAAAATAACTATTATAAATATGTTAAAGAAATTAGAAGAAAAGATTGATAAAGTGGATGAAAGGATGGAGAATTTAAATAAATATACCAAAAAATAGTGTATCAGCTTTCTACTGCTGCATTACAAAACCACTCCAAAATGTAATGGATTAAAATAACAACTATTTATTATTTCTCACAGTTCTGTGCATTGATTGAGTGGTTCTTCTGATAGTCTCACATCAGGTCACTCATGTGACTGCTTCTCTCTGCACATGGTCCGTCCACAACAAGGAAATTAACCTTGGCTTCTTGCATGATGGTCCAAGAGGGTAAGCCTCAACGTGCAGCATTTCTCGAACTTCTCTCTGTAGTACATTTGCTAAAGTCTCATTGGTCAAAGCAAGTCATATGACCCAGGGTCAATTTGGAAGAGGACTACACCAGGGCATGCACACTAGGAGGCTTGATTCATTGGAGGATCATCAATGTACCAGTCCACCACAAATGGAATCTCTAAGAATAAATTGGGCCCAGTCCCCAACCCCGGGACAGCAGACCGGTGCTGGTCTGTGGCCTATTAGGAACCAGGCTGCAAAGCAGGAGGTGAGCAGCAGGCAGATGAGCGAGCGACGCTTCATCTGTGTTTATAGCTGCTCCCCGTCCCTGGCATCACCACCTGAGCTCCACCTCCTGCCAGATCAGCAGGAGCACTAGATTCTCCTGGGAGCAGGGAACCCTACTGTAGATCGTACAAGCGAGGGACCTAAGTTGTGCGAATCTAATGCCTCATGATCTGGGGTGAAGCTGAGGGGGTGATGCTAGCACTGGGGAGGGGGTAGGGAGGGAATTCCTGGTCTGTGTATGACTTCATACAACCACATATGTCTTCACTTCAGCCAAGGCTATGAGCAGAGCTGGAAGGGTATGAATGGATGGAACACGCACAGTGTCCTGTGTATTCACAGTTCCAGGTATCCTTGCAATAACCTTCTTTTTTTTTTTTTTTTTTTTTTTTTTTTTAGACAGAGTCTCACTTTATTGTCCAGGCTAGAGTGAGAGCCGTGGCGTCAGCCTAGCTCACAGCAACCTCAAACTCCTGGGCTCAAGCAATCCTGCTGCCTCAGCCTCCTAAGTAGCTGGGACTACAGGCATGCACCGCCATGCCCGGCTAATTTTTTCTATATATCTTTTTAGTTGGTCAATTAATTTCTTTGTATTTTTAGTAGAGACGGGGTCTCGCTCAGGGTGGTCTCGAACTCCTGACCTCGAGCAATCCGCCCACCTCGGCCTTCCAGAGTGCTAGGATTACAGGCGTGAGCCACCACGCCTGGCCACAACAATCTTCTATAGGGAGGAATACATCTGCCCCTCTCTCCATGGCTTGGAGGGAAATGAACATCACCAAAATGCAAGACCTGGGCCCTTTTAGTGAAATTCTGGAGAAGGGGACAGCCCCTCCGTCCCTTCATGAGGTCCCGCTAATCTGTTAGTGAGAGCTTGACATTCATTGGGCCCTATCACACTCGATGCCCCTTTCTTATAATAAATATTTTGCAACGCCTCCTTTCTGTCCTAAAATAAAATTCATAAATATTGTAATCTTTCTCACATAATTTCAAGAAAAATCAAATTAAGCCCTAACTTATATTATTTTTAAAGGGGTAAAAACTATTTTATAATATATATGTTGATGCATAAATACACAAAAGACCTAATAAAATAAATCTTGTGCCTATAAATAACATGAGTGCTACAGCTATCCATGCAGACTCAAATAGGTGTGCTATGTGAGCAACTTGAATACTGACCATAGTATTGCTATTCGTGTCCTGGTTTTCCAAAATTGTGAACAGATTGGGTAAAGTTCCAACCAACACAAAGTATAATCGTCCTTTAATTTACACAGTAATTTCATTTCAGGAAAATTCAGTTGGTAAAAAAGTACTTGCAAAACAGCCTTAATTCTGGGCTCAGAAAATTATAAATGGGTTTCTCACCTACATAAATGGCGGGTAGGATATTTGAATTTTGTTTGAGAAATAAGTCGATACTTCGTTTTCAAGGACAGTCACACACATTTGCATGGCACCTAACTTCCCTGGACCCCAAATCACTAAATTCCAACAGGAGCCCATGAATTTTGACAATCAAAAATGGTTCAGTAAATTCCCAAAATAACCCCTAGAGGGCAGTATCTTCCCCTGAGAATCATTGATCTAGACTCCTGAAAAACTAATTCTTCTCCCTTGAGCTTTATTGTCTACTGTTTGTGAGACAAACGGAGCCACATCATGAACACAAATAGCTTACCCAAATCAACTACACGTGCTTGGGGAAAAAAATAAATATAAAGAAAATAAGATTTCTAGTGGGGTTTTTTTTTTCTTTTAAATTCAACTTAGTTTTGCCTCTTTCTAACTGGAATTATTCAGTATGTACTACTTTGTGTCTGGCTTCTTTCACATAACATGATGTTTTTGAGATTAATTTATGGTATATGTATCAGTAAATTGTTGTCCTTGTTTGAGTAGTATTGTATTGTATCGTATGGATATAACTCAATTTATCCGTTCATATGTTGGACATTTGGGTTTTTTCTGCTTACGGGCTATTATGAATAGAGCTGCCATAAACACTGATAAAGAAGTCTCTGCATAGACACATATTTAGACATATGTAGACATCTATTTAATTTTATAAGTCACTCTGCCCCAGTTTTCCCAGTTGTGGAGTGGCCATCCATGTTACATTCCCACCAGCAATGTATTAGCATTCCAGTTGCTCCATATCCTCGTAATCTTGCTATGGTCAGTCTTTTTTGATTACTCTGGTAGGTGTGTATGGTATCTCATTTTGGTTTTAATTTATGTTTCCCTGATTAATAATTATATAGAATATCTTTTCATGGACTTATTGGCCACTTATATAGCTTCATTTGTAAAATGTCTGTTCAAATATTTGCCACTCTATTATTGGATTGTCCTTTTCTTATTGATTTGTAGGAATCCTTTATATATTGTGGATATGAGTTTTTTGGTCAGATATATGTTTTGCAAATAAAGCAATAAAAGTCCAAACAAGCTGGAGGAATCTCATCTTGAGCCAGTGCCTTAGTGAGCAAGAGGGGGGACTTGTATTATTTCCTATGCAGGGAAGGCACCTGGCCTTGCACTGCGTTGTGTCATTCCACTGTGGAAAGAATTTCACACAATTGGTCGCTAAACATAACCAACCACTTCCTTTAGTGCATCACCAGAGAAATGCGATGCATTCCATCAATCAAGGAAAACTTGCTGCGCATGTCAGTCTCCAAAAGGGCACCTTTCCGAGCAGTTTTCAAGGGTAGTTTGGGCCATATGTGATTGCTGCCTGGCTCTCAGACTTAAAACTAGCCCTAGCATCATAAGCCATTCCACTGAACACTCTACCACTGAAAAACCACGTGGAAAAGGGAGTGGGGACAGAAGTCAGGGCACCCAATGCCCTCCTGAACCCCCTGCAATGTCCATTTTTATAACCTCTTTATTCTTTTCCTTCCCTGCACAAAGTTATCTATCTGATCGGCAGAATGAGAAACTACTCTCTTAGAAGAATTTCTGATGTATGTGAAAATGCTTTAAATATAGACGTAAGAATATGTACCAAAATGCTAACAGAGATTATGAAAGAGTGGTGAATATTTTGAGGTTTATCTATACTTTCTTATTTTCCCACAATGTATTTTAAACATACTACTCAAGTTATAAAAATTGGAAGCTTTTCAAGATATTTCAGGAGGAATTTTAGTGCTAAAAATCTTGTTTTGGAAGAATATCTAAGTACATATGGAAATATTTATGATATATTGACAAGTTAAAAAAATAAGACACAAAATATCTACAGTTCGATTCCATTTTATTTTTATCGCATTTTACATATTTTTTATCTCTGGGTATTTCTTTTTTTTTTTTTTTTTTTTTTT
>VSMD01111665.1:0-38348 GCA_008750895.1 Mirza zaza | reverse complement strand
GAGAGAGAGAGAGAGAGAAAGAACGAGAACGGACTAAAGAGAAGCAATAACCAAGCAGAGAGAACAGAATCTAAGCTAGAGATGTTGCTGGTACTAAGTGTAGTAGGGGCTAGGGGTGTACAGGTAGTAAGGGGTCAAATTCTGCATAGTATTTCAGATATGGAGCAAATAAGATTTGCTGATGGACCACATATAAAAAAGAGGAGTCAAGGATGCCTATTGGCTATCCAAGAGGAGATATTACAAGGGCCACTGGACATATTAGTCTGTAGTAGAGGGAGAGATCCCAGTAAGAGATAGGAATCTTATAGTTATCAACATTGTTTGGATTTTAGTAAGGAACTACAGTGCATATAATGTATATCATATCCCTTTCCCAACCAGGGCTGGGGTAGCTCGCCATAATCAAGCACAGTCACATTTCTGCATCAAGCAGGACAGCCTAGATCAGGTTATGCCCCTAGGTTAACTGTGGAACCAAACTTACAAAAAAACAAACCAACCAAAAACTCCTGCATTTCAGAAATACAAACAAGGGATTGTGGACCTGTATATTCCTAAAGAACCTAGTCAAATCGGTCAAGTCCAGTTAAAACCAGCCCTGGAGGGTACCAGCAGGACTAAAGAAGGGTCCACTGTCATGATGCTGTTAAATTCAAGTAACATGCAGACACACAAGACAGAAAGGGAGTACAAAAACAAAATAAGGGGCAAAAAAGCAGTACAGAAGTTAGAAATTGCCACCAATAAACGCCTAAGTACCTTTAACATATTAACTGCCATGTGAGTTGGATTTAACTCACAGTAGTTTTGAGCCCGGGGTCTCAAGAAGCATATGTAACTCACACATCTTCACCTTGGGAGCCATGAGAACTATTTTTCAAGTTGCATATAACTCACACACAGGAAACAATAAAAAATAACAATTTTTCATTAAATTAGAAAGGATCCTTTTGTTTTCAAAATTGTCGATTTTTGTAATAAAGCACTGTGGTCCCAAGAAAAAAATTTTTTTCTAGTGTGGCAATCAACATGTTAAAGCCACTCGCAACTAAACAAAGGTAGCCTCTACTTAGAAAAACTTTAAATGCCATTAGGGTTCAGTTTGTAAATAACATATCACCTACCATGTGCCAGCACTGTCTTGGGCACCGAGGCTAGAAAATTAAATCTCAATATGGATAGACTGGGAGCTACTGGTGCAGCAATCTCTAAAGAAAGCCAGTATCAGACAGTTGGCCTGCATATGTATAAGGACAAAACCTCTATGTATTTGCTTGCAACAGACTGAAAACAAATCCCCCGTAGCCAGTCTTTTGAAGAAAGAGAAATTTACACAATTAAAGGAAGCCAAGGGTTTTTTTAAAATGTGTTTTTAAAAGACATATAATTGTCTAAAGACAATCAGAATTAGTATATATATTTTTTTGAAAACTGTAAGGGCCAGCAGTGGTTCATGCCTGTAATCCCAGCATTTTGGGAAGCTGAGGTGGAAAGATCTCTTGAGCCCAGCAATTTGAGGTTGCAGTGAGCTATGATAGCGCCTCTGCACCCTATTCCAGGCAACACAGAGAGACCCTGCCTCATAAAAAAAAATAAAATAAAATAAAAATTAAAAAAAGGAAGGATATACTATAATAATGGCAAAACTCTGATTCACAGACTATTCAAGTATGCTGCTAGATAGGTTACCACATTATTTAACTTCCATCTCAACAAAATAAAAAATTCAGAATTATGTACTTATTAACACAAGGAAGGTCAAAAATCCTAAGATATTGCTTCTATAACTTTTAAAAGTAGCAGAAACAGGAAGGCATATGAAGGAATAATAGTATTAGGGAACAATAGTTGACCATATTAGCAACATATATTGAGCCTGACATATATGCCAAGTCTATAATTTCTTTACTGTGATTCTTTTTTTTTTTTAATATTTTTTAACTTTCTTTTTTGTGGTTGATAAACAGACAGGGGTTTTGCTACGTTGCCCAGACTGGACTGTAGAGGTCATTCAAATGTATGATCATAGTGCATTACAGCCTCACACTCCTGGGTTCAAGTGATCCTCCTGCTGAATAGCTGGGATTATAGGAGTGCACCACCATGCCCTGCTTGTGATTGTTAAATACTTTCCAAAGTAGTAGAAGGGATCATGTCTGCAAACTGAAGAGAACGTAGTTCACAAGCTCTGGAATAAAGACTTCAAGAGAGAATTCAATTTCAACATGGTATCACTACTTTTTTTTTTTTTTGAGTCTCATTCTGTTGCCCAGGCTAGAGTGCCATGGTGTCAGCCTAACTCACAGCAACCTCAAACTTCTGGGTGCAAGCAATCCTTCTGCCTCAGCCTCCCACGTAGCTGAGACTGCAGGCATGCGCCACCATGCCTGGCTAATTTTTTCTATATAGGCCAGGCACAGTGGCTCACGCCTGTAATCCTAGCACTCTAGGAGGCCGAGGCGGGCGAACTGCTCGAGGTCAGGAGTTTGAAAACAGCCTGAGCAAGAGCGAGACCCCGTCTCTACTATAAATAGAAAGAAATTAATTGGCCAACTAATATATATACAAAAAATTAGCCGGGCATGGTGGTGCATGCCTGTAGTCCCAGCTACTCGGGAGGCTGAGGCAGCAGGATTGCTTGAGCCCAGGAGTTTGAGGTTGCTGTGAGCTAGGCTGACACCACGGCACTCACTCTAGCCTGGGCAACAAAGTGAGACTCTGTCTAAAAAAAAAAATTCTATATATGGTTTTTGTTGACCAATGAATTTCTTTGTATTTTTAGTAGAGGCGGGGTCTTGCTCTTGCTCAGGCTGGTTTTGAACTCCTGACCTTGAGTAATCCACCAGCCTCAACCTCCCATAGTGCTAGGATTACAGGCGTGAGCCACCGTGCCAGGCCAGTATCACCACTTCCAACATTCCAAAATCCTCTCTGGCACACTTTGAGTGAGTTGTCTAAGGACATTTACTCACTCACATCCACTAGATCTCATATTGCAGACTTCACGTTTCTCATTCAGTTCCTCTCTTCCTCCACCACAAAGATGGGCTGCCCCTCCTTAGAATTCCTTATAGCACTCTGTACTTGATTCTTAAGGCACCCAACCCTCATTCACGTGCAGTAAAATCATATGTCTCTTTGCCTTTCCATATAAGAAGTTAAATTCTTGGGAACAAGACTCTTCCGATGTCAGCCCAGAGCTATTCAAGCAAATGATCAAAAAATGAGTGTTGACTCAAGTCACCCGTAGAATCTGAGTCCCAATCTTTTCCCTCAAAGCTACTTTCAAAAACACACTAATGGTTCCTCAAAAGAATTAAAAATAGAATCACTATATGACCCAGTAATTCTACTTCTAGTTATGTACCCAAAGAAACTGAAAGCAGGCACTTGAACAGGTATTTGTACATAGCACCATTATTAACAATAGCCAAAAGGTGGCAGCAATCCAGTGTCCATCAACAAATAAATACAAAGAATGTGGTATTATATACACAGTGGAATATTATTCAGCCTTAAAAAGGAAATTCTAACTCAGGTTACAACATGGATGAACCTTGAAGACAGTATGCTAAGTGAAATAAGCCAGACACAAAGAATAAATACTGTCTGATTCCACTTATATAAAATACCTAGAGTAGCCAAATTCATAGAGACGAAGGAGAAGGTGGTTGCCAGGGCTAGGGGAGGTGGAATGGGGAGTTGTTATTCAATGGATACAGAGTTTCAGTTTGGGAAGATGAAAAAGTTCTAAGGATGGATGGTGGTGATGGCTGCACAACGTTAATGTATTTAATGCCACTGAACTGAAAAATGTTTAAAATGGTAGTTTTTGTTATGCATATTTTACCACAAATTTTTTCAAAGCAGTACACTGACACCAGGCTGGGTGGCCCACACCTATAATCCTGGCACCTTGGGAGACTAAGGTGGAAGGACTGCTTGAGGCCAGGAGTTCAACCATCCTGGCAACAAAACAAGACCTCCACTCTACACAGTATTAAAAAACTAGCCGGGCGTGGTGGCACATGCCCGTAGTTCCAGCTACTCAGGAGGCTGAGGCAGGAGGATTACCGGAGTTCAGGAGTTTGAGGTTGCAGTGAGCTATGATGGCACCACTGTTCTCCAGCTTAGGTGACAAAGCAAGACCCTGTCTCTAAAAAAAATAAGAAGTACACTGTTCTTTCTTTGTTCGCTATCCATAGACAGAGGCAGCTGAATGAAGGACTCCAAAATCAGACTGCTTGGGTAAAGTAAAGCTCAACAAACTCTTGTCTGGTGGAATTATCCAGAAGAGTGACAAACCCTTGAAAAACACTGCACTAGACCACTGAAGACCCCTGTAACTTTTTTTTTTTTTTTTTGAAACAGGGCCTCACTCTGTTGTTCCAGCTAGAGTATAGTGGCATCGTAATAGCTCACTACAGCCTCAAACTCCTGGGCTCAAGTAATTATCCTGCTTCAGCCTCCTGAGTAGCTGGGACTATAGGCAGGCACCACCATGCTCAGCCAATTTTTCTATTTTTTTGTACAGATGGGGTCTCGCTGGTGCTCAGGATGGTCTCCTGACCCACCTCGGTCTCCCAAAGTGCTAGGATTACAGGCATAAGCCACAGCGCCCTGCTGACATAACCTTTTAATTCCAACTGAAATTCCCAGGTACTAACATCTGCCCTGCGTAGCTCTCCAGTATCTTGCCTATTTGCATCGATAGATGCAAATGTAAACAGATCTATGCTTCACCAGGAATCTTATCAAATTACTACACACCTCCTTCCTTTAAAAAGAAAAAAAAGTCTTACTATTTAGGTTAACTATTAAAACCTTCTTAATTAAAAAATGCCAATCTTTCTAAGGTATTTAACTTGTCTCAAAACTTTAGTATAAAATGCTGATATCCAGAAAGAAAGAAACATTTATGAAGACTTTCCTAATACAGCCTAACGGAGTTCTTACCTGAATCCTGAAAGCCTATGTGGAACTTCTGACCCTGGCATATCAACCAAACGACATTATTTTTAAGGGCATGAGTTAGGTTATTCTGTGTTTCCCAGCATATAGTATCACAAATGGTGGGAACAATTATGTACTGACCAAACTTTCCTCAATTGTACATCATTCTCCACTGTCTTGCCAGTTTATAGCATCAGGAAAAGCACCCAGGCTTTTAGTCTCCACAACAATTCTATTACAGCTATCACTAACTAAAGTGCTACTGTTGCTGTTGCAACTTCCTTAGCCGAGAAGGTGAGACTGTCTTTATATGAGTATATCACAGGGCACCAAACTCTCAGCCCCTACTGACCAAAGCATAAATCTAGAAATTAACTTCAGCTCGGATAACCAGAGGCTCATTCACATGTCAGACCATAAACACACAGATACCATGTTTATTTTCTCATGAAAAATGTCAAAAACATTTAATTCTCTTAAGACCGAACATATCAAGTTAGAGGAAAAGCCTCATCTAATGTGGTTATGTATACATACATTCAATCTGAAATGCCTTAAGACCACTCCCCAATACAAGTGGGAGGGAAATACACATACAGAAGGCTACACTAGTCCACAACTTCACCTTGCTCTGAAATAAAAAGGGCAAGAACATTATGTTCTATAGACTATTAATAGAAGGTGGTCTAGATGGTCTAACAAATTACATCAAACAAGACAGAAAAGACTTTTCACCTATAGTTATCTAAATCGAAACATTTCTTTGGGAAACTAAGCTTATATAGCAGAACCATCTGTACAACGAAAGCATTCAAAAATACAAGTGTTGAAGAAATTATTTTATTCAACGTCTGAGTTTTTTTTAAAATCGCCACCTTAAAAACAGATCAGTTTTGAAATTAAAATGTAAACCCAAACTTTCCTGTTATAAAACTCAGCTTTGTGAAGAGGAGCTTGCACTGCCTCTTCCTGGCTAACCGAGTTTAAAGTCCTAAGGCACCGGAACAGTCGCCAAGTTGAGCACCCGCCACCCCATTGGCGCAAAGGAAGCCCCGCCCCGTACAGCCACAGCAACCGAACATCCAGGGAACTCCAGGAAAGGCTGTCCCCGCCACAGTTCCACCCTCCGAGGGCTCCCCGCCGCCCCTCCCCCGCCCCACCGCCGCGGAAGCACGGTCACCACGAGCAGCACACACTCCTGGCAGAGGACCTTGCGCTCCTCGCCCCAAGAGTCATAACCAAGAGGGAGTGGCGATGGCCATGCTCCCGCTCTTCTGGCCGCGCGGGCCATCCACGCTGCGCCGAGCAGAGCGGAGACGACAGCTCTGGCAGCCGGCCCCGCGCCCCAGGCAGCAGGCCGGGGCGAGCCGCAGGAGTAAGTGCCCACACCTCCGCAACTCCCGGGCGGGCCCCGCCCACCCCACGGGGACAAGGGCGGGGCGGACCTAGGCGCCGGACTCGCAGCCAGACTCGACAGCGGGATTTCCCTAGCACCGCCTTGCCGCCAAGGAGGCGGAAACCCGGAGCAGGGGGACGGCAAAGGGGAGTGGCATCGGCGCTCCGCACGGCCCCTCCGGCCAACCGGATCCCCGAAGGCGGGGGAACGCAGACTTCACGCCCCCTCCCTGCCGCGCCCAGCAGCCACACGCGGGAGACCCTGCAGGCGTCCCCCGCCCCAGCAGGCCGGAGCGCGGCCGCTCGCCGAAGGCCCCGCCCGCCCGGGAGGCTGGAGGGTGGTCGGCCGCAAACAGCGCCGGAGCGCGGCCGGCCCCGCCCCTCCTCCACAATCGCACGCGCGCGCCGGCCCCGCCCCCGAGCGGCGGCGCGGGCGCCCGCCCCCTCCGCGCGCACCGGGACTGCGCTCTCCTCCCCCTCCCGCACGGAGCGCTGCCCCGCTCCGCCCCCCACCCCCCTCACACAGCCACACACCTCCCGCCCGGCTGCTCTACGGGAAGCCGAGGAGGTCAGCCCCCCTAAAAATACACACCCTCGAGCCCCGCGTTACCCGCCACACCAGTCTCCCGCCCGGACCCCCGGCCGGCGTGCTCTCACCGCAAAGCTGCTTCACCCGCTCGCCACTGCGTGTCCCTCTCGGCGTGACCCTCGGGCTCAGCAGGGAGGCCCCGGGAACGGCGCGGGCACAGGCCTGCCGAAGCGGGCTGGCAGCTACCTCTCCACTAACGAAGCGGTCACAGGCCCGGTGCCCAAACTGGGAGGGAGGGAGGGAGGGAGGGAAACTCCGAGGGGGGAAGGGGAGGGGGGAAGATGGAGAAACCGTCCCCGCCGCCTCTACCGCCGCGGCCGCTTCTCTGTTACCCGGGAAATCCCGCCCACTCCCCCGGCCCGCCCCGCCGAGGGAAGACTCAGCTTCGTCCCACCACAGGACGCATTATCCGCCCGTCAAAGGTGTAGCCAATCACTGCGCCCCGCCTGCCTACTTCCCGCCCCTTCCCCTCGACTGGGAGGGGAGGGGAGCCGCTCACCTTCTCCACGCCCCTATTGGCGGGGAGCTTCCCTAACTCAACCCCGCCTATTGGAGACGGATAGCTGAATCCCACCTCCAAGCCGCAACACTATTGGAGGAACCAGGCAAGCTCTTCACCTCTCATTGGAGGACACCACATATCCCGCCCAGTACCGTCTCTGCCACAGGCCTAACAAGTTGGCTCCCGCCTCCGCCGGTCATCGCATTGGAAGGCTACCCCTGGCTCTCCCACCGCCCCAGGAAGGTAAGTAACCGAAGTGGGGTAAAATGTCTGTTAAGTGAAGCAGGCTCCTCCTACCACACTGCCGGGCCAGCCCCCGCCCCCAGCAGTTGGATTGGATATCGTGGCGCCGGTAGGAGCTCCCATTGGCCAGGACGCCCGTCTAGGAAGGAACGGATTCTACCCTGCGCGAGGAGGCTGAACCTTAGCAGTCCTTTTGTGGAATGTTTACACTGGAGACTGAGGCTCTGAGTTCCAGGGCCGAGGCAGGGAGTGACGGGGAGCTCAGCAGCGGAGACCCCATATCTTGGGATTTGAAGGGGAAAGGATGCAGCATAATCACCGGTGAGGACCTCCTTACAAAAAATGAGAGTGAGAACCTCATCCTTCCCATCCAGTTGTCTTTGCAATCTACATTCCGCACGCTGCGTCCCTATCACAATCATGTGGAGAGCCGGCAGCTCTTTACTGCAAGTAGAGTACAGTCTGCAGACGTAAGCCGAGAAATAACCCAGGGGTAGCCAGCTCGCTGCTAGGGGTGGCTGCACACTCCCAACTCCGACACTCCCTAGACCTGAAGATGCAGTCCTCCGAGGGCGGAGATAACCAAAAGAAAGGCGGGCCCTAACAGCCACCGCCCCGGCAAGCCTCCGGAAGGCAGAGCATGAGGCAGAAGGTACTCGCGATCTCCAAGGTAGACCTAGACGCATCCTCAGACTTGAGGAAATGAAAAATGAGATGGAAAAGACCAAAACAGGCCAGAGCCCAAATTAACCTTGGGAAAACGCCACACTCAGAGAAAGGATAAAACGTCCGGAGTTACAGACAAAAGAACGGCTGTTCACTTTCTCCTTGGCCAGAGTGTTAATGGCAGTCCCTAGGCCCTCTCTGTAGGCAATAGTACCTCGAACACACAGAGACAAAGTGCTTGTGAGAGCTAGGTTGCTTTTACTTATTCACTAAATAGGGCGTGGGCCTGACGCTTGCCTTGCTTTGGGGGGCGCTCTCGCAGTGCCAGGAGGGCGGGACTAGAGTCTTCCCGCTCTCTGGAGCAGAAAGGATATTCCCCCCTGACAGCTAAGACCCCAAGAGACAGGCTCTAGGGAACCTATTCCTAGGTCCAACACTGTCCTCCCTACCCTGATCCAGCGGAGACTGCCAGAAACGAGCACTGGCAACAGGTGAGCCTGACTCCAAGGATGGCTTCGAGCCGCGAGGCCACGGCTGCAAATCGTGAGCTCCACGAGTAGCCGACAGGGAGAGCAGCTTCCCAGTAGCCAAGCCCTACCCCGGGATGGAGCTCTAAGTCAGACAGACGAAAGCGATCCCCGGGCCAAACTGCTCGGAGGTCGGGAAATGGCGCTCCAACAGAACTGAGCAAAGGCCTTCAACTCTAGGCTGCCTTCCCCCACCCAGAGTGTGTGCCACACGACACTGCCACCAGGACATCCAAAACCATTCAAGAACCCAGGCCAGGATGAGGCAGCTCCCGACTTCCCTGACCACCGGAGACTGGCTGCCCTGGATCTTGCCTGAGGCTTCCCGGCCAACCCAAGGCTGCCAGTTTTAGTGGGAAGCAAAGACAATGCCGGCGTCTGCTGAGTCCCCAAGCTTAAGCTCAGGGAAGTCAAGGGGCATGGAAACAGCCCAGCCATGGGTTCAGAACTTTAATACTGCCCCTACCCAGAAGGGCAGATCCCACGCGCTGCAACAGCCCGGAGCTACGCTCCCCAAATCTACTCCATACTATAATCCCTTAGCTTCATCCCGAAGGCTACCAGACCTTGAGCCTGGATGAAATCTTTGTGTTCCTCCTCAGCTCCCCCCCGTCCAACGCCCCCCCTCCCCCGCCCCGCCAAGGGCGCCGAGACCAGGACTTCCGGGCGGGAGGGCAGCTCGGAGGAGCTAGGCGGGCCTCACACATGTGCGGAGCACTCTCAAGAGCAAAGGGAGGGGGCGGGGAACAAGGGCGGACTTCCCCCTCCGAGCTCGCTCCGCCGGAGGAGGCGTGGCTATCCAAAACCACCAATCAGAAGTAGGGGCGGGCCCTCGCGCCTCAACGTAACCTCAGGAATCCTCTCTCCTCCCTTCAGGGAAAAAAAATCCTAGCAACTTAAACTCCAGCCCGCCCTCCCGATAGGCGGAGCTCGAGAGAATGTTATCCAATCCGTATCCAAGAAGGGAAAAGGGGAGTCTCGCCCAGCCAGTGGAAGACAAGAGAAGGAGGGGCCTCGGAAAGAGGCCGAGGTGGGTGGGAGGACGCGGCCCCGCCCCCAGCTCCCCTGCGGGCGGGTTGCACAAGCCACCGCAGAGTAGATAGTAAACAGTCTGGGCCGGGGCGTGGAGGCCAGGGCGGCGCGGCGGCCAGGGCGGCGCGGCGCTGTGTGGCCGGGCCGCTGCACCTTCTCTCCCCGGGTCGCCCCGCCCGGCCCCGACGGCTCGCGCCGGCGCCCCGCCTCCCGGCCCGCGGCCGCCATCGCGACTGACAGACGCGCCCCCCGCGCCCCTCCCCGCCCGCTGATGCACTTCCTTCCCCGACTCCGAGCGTGGACTGTTTTCCCAGGTCCCGACCTTCACTGCCCCTCTCAGGCCGTCCCTCGTGGGCGCGCGCACACGCCGTTCCCTCGCCCCCGCCCGTCCGGCCCGCAGCGGCAGCTCGCGGAAGGGGAGCCCGCAGCCGCACGGCCGGGGGAAGGGAAGGGAACCGCGGCGGCCGCCGCCGGGGGTGGGCGGGGAAGGAGGCAGCTCCATGTTTGCAGGGGATCAGCTCGGGCCGCGGGGCGAAGCCGCGGAGTTCCGCAGGTTTTCGCACCCCGGTCCGAGCTCCGCGCCCGCTCGCGGCCTAGCGGGTTCCGGCGCCGAATGCCGGCTCGAGCGCCACGGCCCGGGACTTGGGTGATCACCGGCGGCTCGCAGAGCTACGGGGAAGGCGCAGGGAGCTCTTCCCGCGGCCGCTCCCGCCCCCGGCCACCCCCCCCGCCAGTCTGGGGTTGCCCCCGCCCCCGGAGTCCTTAACAACCGCGGGCCCACCGCGCCCGCGCCTCCCCGGAGCGCGCCCACCGCCCCTCCTGCAAGTTTGCGGGTAGAAACAAAATCCGCGGGCCGCTGCCGCCCTCGCCCGGCGTGGCCACCCGGGCAAGCCGCGGGCCCCGGCTAGCTCCCTAACTCCGGCTCGCGAGCAACTCCGGCGCCGCGGGTTCAGTGGGCCCAGCCAGCCAGGCTCGGGCTGCCCCCTGCCGAGCCCGCGCGCTGCAGCCCGGGCCCGGTTCCAGCCGGTGTGCAGAATCCCCCCTTTTTCTTCTTTACAATATTTTTCTGATTAAAGAAAAGGCACAGCAAGAGCGGGGGATCTCCTCCTGCCCGTCCTTTCCCCAGTCCGCCGCCAAAACCTACCGAAACCGACAGCCCAGTGAAACAAACTAGACCGCACAGCCGGCGCACGGGCGACCCCAGGCCGGACCGACCCCTCCCCGCGGTCCAGCCCTGCTTGGAAACACACTGGCGAGCGGGCGGCGCCAAGAGCGCCTTCCTGGCCTGCCCCTCGCCTGCCGCGGCCGCAGGACTCCAGCCTCCCCGCTCAGTCCCGGGGCCCGCGGCGCCCACACCGACGTCCGGCCGGTCAAGCCGAGCGGCCGGCGAACCTGCCCCCCAAACGCCCGAGATTGGGGGGACCAAATTAAAAGCAGCTGTTTAACATACCTTCCGAGCCAGGCGAGGAGTCCTGAATGGGGGAACGCCCCCCACGGGCCATTGGCTCCCCGGCGCACGCGTCAGTCACCCGGGGCCCGCCTCCCGCCTCGCCCCGCCTCTTCCCCTCCGTTGACGCCCCTTCCCTTCAAAACACGCGAATTAATTAAACTAGCGGCAAGTGGCAGGCGCGTCCGTGGCGGAGGCCCCTACATCTCGCGCCGCGCCGACTTGAGTTCCCCGAGGTCCTCGGACTAGAGGGAGGCCTGCGGCGCTCAGATCGGCCGGGCGGACGGGGAGGAGGAGCCAGCGCAGCCGCCCGCCCCAACTTCCTTCGCAGACACGGCCCATTCGGAGCCGGGCAGTGAGGCGGTAGTGGTGCCCTCGCGACCGGCTGGAACGTCCAGACTGCCCTGCCTGTGTGACCTGTGTCCGGCCCACTCTGTTCGGCGTCTAAAAATGAGCGATGCAAACGGAAAGCCCCGCGTCCAGGGCAACAGGCACTTGTCTGAGCGCCGAGGGTGAGAGGGAGGCCGACAGTCACACACCGCACCTGCTGCTCCGTGCAGCCTGCCCGGGAAGCTTACTCTGCTCTCCAAGGTCTCCAGATCCAGTCGAGAAGAGACTACAGAAAAAGCTAAGGCAAGGCAGGAATGTACATGTAGACATCCATAGGAGCTCAGAGAAGGGAGATTCCTTCTACCTGAAGGAAAATTGGGAAAGGTTTCATGGAGGAGATGGCATTCTAGTTGGCATTAAGATGAATCTTAAGATTTCATCAGGCAAAAATGAGGTGGCAAGTCATTACCATCAATGGGCACAAAGAGGTAAATGGAAAGCATTAAGGAGCTTCACATGCGGCTGCAATAATGAAAATCCGAGTTGGAAAGATGCAACCAAACAGTGAAGGACTTCATATTGGTTAAGAATCTTGGACTCGCACAGCAGAATGTGTCAACAGCATGGTCGCAGGACCACAGGCCCAGAACTATGGTGTAAAATGTTAAGCATGCTAGAGCTGGATGGGTTCAGAGGGTGGCCGAACAAGAGGTATCTTCTACTGTAAGAGGGAGCACCGAGGATGTTGTAATACTGGGTTTGGAGACTCCAGAGGTGCATCTTGTGGAGGAAGCCAACAGAAGGCTTCTTTTCTCCCAGTCACCCAATGCAGAAGCCTTCCCCACTTTCAGCAGCCCTCAAGTCAGAGCTCTGACTCACATCCTTACCTTTGCTGTGTTTATCCTAACTTCCAACCAAAAGCAGTTTTTCAGGGGCAGAGGCTACCCTACGTCTGTGTTCAACAAAACCGGCTGGGCGTGGTGGCTCACTCCTGTAATCCTAGCACCCTGGGAGGCTGAAGTGGGAGGATCGCTCAAGGTCAGGAGTTCTAAACAAAGCCAAGCCTAGAGGCAGGATGCACATTATGTAAGCAAGAAAGTTTGATGAGGCATTAAGGAAAGGAAGTTAGGGAGGATAAGGTGGGGTGTACCGAACATGAAGAGCTTTGGAGTCCATTGGGCAGAACAGTGGCCTACTACCAGTTGAGAGACTGTCCCAGTAGTGCAGGTGACATGTAAAAAGGATTTGGCCAGAACAATGACAATGGGTAAGTGAGAGGAATAAAAAAGGAGGGCTTTGTTTGAGGAAGACTCAAGGGAGTGACTGATTCAGTGTGGATAGCAGAGGGAAAGAAGTAGCCTATGGTCTGCTGTGTGAAGAGATGGAAGAGTTTGAGGCTACTGGTTGGGTGATCTGGGTTCTACACCTAGCATGGTCAGTGACTGGTATTACAGTCTTGGTCAAGTCCCTTCCTCCTTCTAGGCCTGTTTCCCTGTGGAATGGAGGTGAAAATTGGAGTACATAGACTGTAAGGATCCTCCCCTCAGAGTCCATGTAGGGGAAGCTTGCCACTGAGGAGAAAGGGTAGGTGAGAAGAACTTCTGATTTGGGATAAGCAGTCGGTACTCCAGGTAGAGTCTGAGGACTAGAATGTGGGTGGCAGCTTGGTGGATAGAATCATTGAGGGGAAAGGGCAGGAGATGAGGACTGTGTGTTCAGTGGGAATCCCAGCCCTGGCAGAGCTACTGAGGTCGAGGTTCATCCTCCGTAGAGTGAGGAACAAGCTTTCCTATATCAGAACAGAGATTCCCTGATGTCTGGATTCCCATCTCAGATACCTGCTCTATTTCCTAAGGGGCTTTGCCCTAGCTGAAGGCGTAAAAGATACCGTGTCAATGTGAGATGAGGCAGAGTGGTAGAGCTGAAAGAATACTACTCTAGGAGTCCCCTATTCCCATTTAGTCCCTTCCTATCTGTGATCAGCCTCTTCTCCTGTGCAAGAGGATAACACAGCAGTCCTTGCCCTGTTATGAGGATCAAATGTGATCATAATGTGCTTTGTCATTTAGTGAGGTTCTGAGTTTCTGTGAAATCCAAAGTCCCAAGCATTTCATGGTGATCCTGGACAGCAAGTGGTGTGGAGGTGGGCAGGGGTGGGAGGTGGAGGTGGGCAGGGGTGGGAGTTGGAGGTGGGCGGTGGAGGCAGAGCTCAGGCGTAATGCAAGTGATGGGGAGCAGCTGTAAATACAGATGAAGCTTCACTTGCTCACTCGCTGCTCACCTCTTGCTATGCGGCCCAGTTCCTAACAGGTAGGTAATGGACTGTTACTGGTCTGTGGCCCAGGGATTGGGGACCACAGCTGTAGGTAAAGTTACTTATGGAGGATCTGCAACTAGAATAGTTACCTCCACTCAGAGAACCAGACTTCACTGACACTCCCCACCCTCCTAAGTGTCACCCTCATGGGGAACTCCTCATGAACACTCCCCAAACTGAGCTGCTTGAGGACAGTCACTCTGATTCACCTCGGATCCCCCAGAGCCCACTGCAATCAGGTACAGGTGGCTCTCTGGAAGGGGACCAGTGATTGTTTCTCACTCACTACATTGACACTACATAGCTCAGTCAGTCCCAGACTCTTTAGGAAAGTGTGTGATTTGGTGACATTGTCCTTCCAACTGCACTGAGGATTGCCCCACATTACTAGTGAGGATAAAACTTAATGGGTCAAGGTAAGAGCTGTCCTTGGAGAAATCACATTGGAAGGCCAGGTTCTAGTACTCAGGAGGCCTCTCGTCTGTGAACTGTCCAGTCGATTTTGTGAGGTAGGGATTATTATCCTTATTTGCAGATGAGCAAAGTGAGGCTCAGCATAGTAGAGTGATTTGCTCAAGTCAGATAGCCCAGACCAGCCTGTCTGTGTCCACCACTCCATATGATCTCTGCACACGCAGGTGGCGATTCAGGCTGAGGCCTCTGGAGAGCAGCCTGCCTCCCCTGTGCTGCACAGGCCTTACCGCCCTAACTCAGACCAGTTTGTCCTCAGATGGTTCTAAGTGATTTCTGGCCCTTTCCAGAAAATTATCCTCAAAGAAGTGAGATTTGTCTCTCACACACATACACAAGTCCTCAACTCATAACACATACACTCAAAACTGTCACACCTGACACTATCAGTCTCACAGGCATCTCTCACTCCCTCATTCACAAAAAAAAGGCTCATTCACAGTTGGTTTTTTTTTTTTTTGGAGATGGAGTCTTGCTTTGTCACCCAGGCTAATTTTTCTTTTTCTTTTTTTTTTTGAGACAGAGTCTCACTCTGTTGCCCGGGCTAGAGTGCAGTGGCGTCAGCCTAGCTCACAGCAACCTCAAACTCCTGGGCTCAAGTAATCCTGCTGCCTCAGCCTCCCGAGTAGCTGGGACTACAGGCATGCGCCACCATGCCCGGCTAATTTTTTCTATATATATATTTTTTTAGTTGGCCAGTTAATTTCTATTTTTAGTAGAGCTGGTGTCTCACTCTTGCTCAGGCTGGTCTTGAACTCCTGATTTCAAGTGATCCTCAAGCCTTGGCCTCCCACAGTGCTAGGATTACAGGCGAGAGCCTGGCCTCATTAACAGTTCTTTAGGGAGCTTATGGTAGGTGGTAACTGAGAGACACTTGGGGCCTGCACTTTGGTGAGTCTGCCAAAATGATCAGCACCAGTACCCTGCTAACGAAACCTCTGAAAGCTACCGAAGAGGACCACGGGCGGCTCTGGAATATCCAGGTAAGGGGAATCTGAGGCAAGCTCCCCACCTACAACCCAAAGCATCCTCTAAGTTCAAGGGAAAAAGCTCAGACACTTCGTCAGAATCCCAATGTAGCAATTTCCTAGCAGGATGATTTCAGCAAGTCGTTTACCTTCTCAATGTCCTCATCTATAAACTAAGACTACCTACTTCAGTGGGCTGTTGTGAGATTTAAAATTTAAGTATGCCTAGCATCCTCGAGTTCTCAGACCTTTCCTCCTTTTGCTCATCCCAGCCCCCATTTGAGTGGCCTCCTGGCCATTCAAATGCAAACTTCCCGGAGTTGCAGTCTGAGAGATGAGCCCCAGAATAGGCCTCAAAGACCAAATTATCCCACTTTGTGAAAACCCTCCATTTCTCTAGCAACCAGCATTAGCTTGTATATATTCCATTATTTCTGATTTCTAGGTGGCCTTAGAGGCTTGGAATTTTTGAGTGGAGTTAAGACTGCTATTTACTGCCTTGAAATGTTTCCTCCAGCAGAACATTAGTTTAGCATTCTGGGTCACTCAGCATGTTTCCCAGTTTACCTGGCTTTAAGTTTAAAGTGTTTCCTTTCGTATACCAGTTGTTTCGTGACGTTTTAAGCAGAAGTTCTTTTGTTCAAATAAAACCTTATTCAGAAGCCTAATTCGTAAAATAAAAATGTGGGCCTTGTTTTGATTGAAGTGAGGACAGCCTGAGCCCGCAGTCTCTATTCCTGCACCTCTCATTGCCTAACAGCCACTTAGTCCCTTCAGAGACCTCTAGGGAACCCCCATTTCTGAATCACGTTCTTTCAGCCCAGCCACTCCCTACCTCTCAGGAGCCTGTGGATCAGTGCCCTTCAGGAGCTTTCCTTCCTCTACCCATTCCCTAAGGTTGGCGGCCTCTCCTCTTCTTGTTTTCCTCATTCTTCACTTCTAATGCTCATTGCTTCTATCTAAACAAAGTTCCAAACTGACATGTCCAGCCCAGAATCTGCTCTGAACAGCAAACTCCAGACTGCCACTGGCTGCTGGCCATAGAAAAGGTATTCATTAAAACTCAAGTAAGAGACCCCACAGGATGAAATGGCTGACCTTCCCCCAGCTGTGCATCCAGCCAATCTGGAGGCTTAAGACAAACTCTACAGCAGCTTAGAAAAGTGGCCAGATTCTGATGTGGGTGAGGGGTAGAAGGACGTGAGCTTGGAGTTGGGGAAGTTGCGCTGTGCCTTTTTTGACTCCTTTCTCCCACATCTTACTGCCTTGCTTTTCTACTCTAGTCATCATAGTTAAACCATCAGGAAGTTATTACCCTCAATTGTTGAAGGCACCACAGCTCCCCAACTCCATCCAACACTCCTAGCTAGGATTTCAGTGTAATTAGCTATGTCCATCATGGCCTTTGCGTGAAAAATATCGTTATTTAAGACTGCCGCATGCCAGACTTAGCTTAAACAGGAGGAAGAATTTTATGACAGCCAAGGTGAAGGAAGGAGATTTAAATACTATAACAGGCTTCAGAGTGCTATATTTCTATTTGTGAAGAAGACCTCAGTCTTCTCTGTGGTCAACCTGGAGCAATGCAGTCCAAAACACTTGATAGTTGTTAAGTGTTGTGTGATGGTAACTACAGGGCAGAAATATGCCAAGAGAAAATGTGTTCCCAGGCTGGTTGGAGCTTACACTCCTGACTTTGGTAAGCTAATGGTGGTCTGTGAGTAGTGACCATGGCCTGGAACAAACATAAGACCTAGGTTGGGAGCTCTGGGACCCTTGCTCAGTTCATTCTTTGACTCTGAGTCACCCTGTCTATACCACACTGAGCAACAGGGAAGCCTTCCCTTTCCCAGGGAAGACCCTACAAGAGTGGTCTTGGAAATTACAGAGGAGACTTGACTTGTTTTTCATTCAGTTGGGGGCTGCATGAGAAGAGAACTGAGGGAATATAGAGAAGTGGCAGCTGCTTGAAAGAAAAGTCTTTGAAAACAAGCTACAAATGGGAAGTGTTAATGGGAGCTGACCCAACTGAAGTTGGCCCTGATAGTTCCTCCATGGGTGTCTATACTGTCTAACAAAGAACTAGACCCTTAGTCAGAGGACCCACAGTAGGACCATCTAGTGCAGCCCTTTCTTTTACAGAGGGAAACCAGGACTTAGGATGGATAGAGTGCAAAGACCTCAAAACTACGAAAGAGCTCAGTCACTCTAGAAAAGCTTTTCGACCTGGCGAGTACCTCTTGGCCTCTCCCCCTCCAGGTCTGATTTATAGGAATGTGGGTGTCTGATTGTTCCTAGAGATGGGAAGCATCTTTTTGAGGGCAGGAACCACATCCCTAAGGCCATGATGCTAAGTAGTACTATCTCTCAAGAACAGATCCTACTCTGTCATTTACCTGCATATTGTCACATGGAGACAATAATGGTGGGGCTCCTGGGCTGAGGATGCTGGGGCACCCTTTTTACCTCAGGAGTATCCTAACGCATAGGGATGGGCAGGATGAAGGAGCAATAGGAAAAAGAGGACCAGGGGATTATCTCTTGTGTTTGAAAAATTATATACCATGGCAATGTTAAGAGTAAGTGAGGCAAAAAAACAGCAAAGCAGAAGCAGAATACTGCTTTAGCCCACAATGCTTTCTTCTATCCCCTGAACACATTTCTCCTGCTTTCTTCACTAAGTCTCCTGGGTGAGAACCTTGACTTCCTGAACAGATTCTGGGCTCCATCTCTGCCTTCCCTTTCCTTTACCTCCTCCTTTAACACCTAGCACAGCTAAGCTCACACTGGTAAAAGCTACAAACAACAATGGCGGTGGGGGAAAAGCTACTGGTCCCTTTCTCTCAGAGTTTTACTGAAAATTCAGGAGACATCAATTTGATAACTCTCCACAGAGTCAGGGACACAAACTATAAGTCAGTGGTTCCCAAACATGGATCATCCTGTCACTCAACCACCTCCTGGGTAAGCCCAAGAATCTGCATTTTTCTGGAGCTCTGCAAATGATTACCTCACTGATCCTCAGATATGCAATGAGTAATTCTGCATAACTTTGAATTTACAGTTGGGATACAGCCTCTTCAAATAAATGACAGTTTGAAGTTATCTCCTCCAGATTTTATCATTAATCCCATTTCCTACCTATTCCACCAATCCCCAACCCCTAATTTCTCAGATTTCAAATATCAAATACTCTGATCATGTCTTGCTTGCGTGCCTCCATGAGAATGTAGCTCAGCTGGGGCAAGGTCTGGCTTAATCTTTTGCTCTACACTTCAGCTCTTGATTAAGGTGAGAAACTCAAGAAAAATTTGTTGGCAGATCAGGAGATGGATCCTTAGGAGGAATCTCGTGTTAAGAGTTAAGAGAAGGTACTTAGGAGTCAGATGGTCCATGTTCCTGTGTCTCAATTTCTTCCTTCTGTCCATAGCTACCTCAAAAGGTTGTAGACAGTAAAGGAGACAATACCTAGAAATTACTCTAAACAGTACCTGCACTAGAGTAAGCATCCTGTATGTGTTAGATGCTATGACTACCCCACTATCTGCCAGCCAGAACTGCCCCATCTGAGGAGGCTATCACTAGCCAATAGGGATGGTACAGGGAGTGGTCCTACAGGGACAAAGCTTCTGGTTCCATTTTCATAAGAGAGAAATGTAAATGACTCAAGATCTTCCCACAAAGACCAATATGCCCACATGTATAGTTTCCCCCTAGGAGAAGGACCCCTTTGGTACTCTGCAGACCCGAGGACCCTACATCAGGAGGTCCCAACTGGGATAATCAGTCACCAACCTTGTCACCCTTCGGGTCCACCACATCAAACATGGGTTCAAGACCAACCACCTGGAATTTAAGAATTGCTTACACTCAGAGTTTGAAAAACCTCTAGTCTCCAAATACAAAGCACTATCTCCATTTTTGACATGATGAAGAGATAAAAGGCTTTGTAGGCAGACCAACTTGAGCTCCAGTTTTAGAGCAAATCACCGTAACCCTCTGAACCTCACCTTACTCATCTACGGAGAAATGAGAAAAGGGTAGACAAGGGAAAGGAGGGAGAGGATAATATCTCACTGGATTGTTGTGTGGTTTAAATGAGGTAATGGGGAAGCACCCATCATAGAGCTTGGTACATAGCGAGAGCTCAACTGGTATTGGGCCCCTTTGTCCAGAGCTAAGGCCATGGCCTACAGACAAGGTAGGTAGCTCTCAGAACTGAAAGTCTCAGATACTGGAGCCTTGGGTCCCTCCCTGCCTCCCCATCCCTCCCTGCCTCCCCATCCCTCCCAGACCAGCTCCTAGACCCCCTCCTTCCCAGCCCCAGACTGCTAAATTGATGAAGCTAAAAGGGTTTTGATCATGTCAGTATATTTATATGTAAATACAAAACTGTATCACTGTAAGATATTGATTATGAACATTACAACTATTTTCTGAATCTGACTCAGTCCATTAATGTTAAATACAAAATGAAATGATTGTAAAAAATAAGAATATACATATTCAAAGAGCTTATTACAGTATAAAATTATTGAGGTCTGATTAGCCACCAACCTCTTCTATGATGGGGGAAGGTTTAAGGTTCCTGGAATTTTCATAGGAACGTGGAGTGCTGGGGACTCTGGACTGCATCCCTGGCACATCAGGATGGGTGAACTGGGAGCAGGTTGCAGTGGGTAGGGGACCACCTCACCCAGCCAGAGGGTTAAGCTTTTTATTGGCACAGAACCTTGAGCTTGAGCTCCAGGGTCTGGCAGGCTAGCAAGCAGGAAGAGATGGGCATCTTGGTACACAGGGCCAAGCTGCATAAGGAAAGGAACCATCCAGCAAAAGAAAGAGGGGGACTAGCTTGTCCTCCCAGGAGGGATTCTTATAGTAGTTTCTTCTCTCTCACACCTGGGCTCCCCTTCTTTCCTTCTAAGACTTTGTACCAGTTGCTTTTGGCTCTGGCTGCTCAGTGAGTTCATCTCTATCCCTGGGGTCTCTCATTCCTCGGGTAGTGAGAGGAAAGAGAGAACATGGAATCACAGTGGAGGTCTGTTCCCAAAAATGGCCAAGTAACCAGAAAAAAATCATCATATAAGGGCAACCCACGCTGAATTAATCCAGTGTCACCACAAACCAATATCCTTGGCTCCAACACGCAGCATCTGGAGGTAAGTCGCTACTTAAGGATGAGCGCCTGTGGCAGGAGCATGTAGGAGATTTGTGTGTGTGTGTGTGTCCTGTTTCACCACTCTGCAGTCTGACAACAGGAGACAGGATCCCCAACCCCAGCTACTCCAGGATAAATAGCAGGATCCAAGAAGCAAGGAGCCCTGAACTGCAACATGGAACCCCAGGAACTTTTACAAAGGAATATCTGTGTGTATATGTATTTATAGAATACAATCATATTATCACATACAATATATATTATATACACACATACATATGGACCCATACACATAAGTGCACATACACACACACACACACACAGAATGACAGAAAAGACTGGAATACACGCCCTGTGTATAAATGTGCTTGGCACTCAGGACGATCTGTAGAATATGTAACTTGGTCAATCAAGCTCTTGGGGAGGAAGGTGAATGCTCACCAAACCTTCCCATAAAATCCTGGCAAAGGGAAAGAGGAGACCTCCAGAAGGATAATGGCATTGGGAAAGGGGGAGGGAGGTTCCTTCCCCACTTACCTCGGGGGCCCTGGCAAAAATCAATAGCCACAATTTGGTTTTAATAAGGCACAGTTTGATAGCAGGTGCTAGGAATTCAGAACACATTGCTGCTGGCCCTTTCTAGTGGCGATTTCACCACATATATCTAGCCAGAGGGAATGCCGCCTTGCATGTACACGTGTGCCAGGAGATAAGAGAAAGGTTGATCCATGGCTTCAGCAAAACTGTTGGTAACCTATAGGCCCAGTGGTGTCCAGGATAGTTTAAGGAAGGCTGGCCAGCAGGTAGGAGGCTCGTGGGAGAGTTACTGACTCTCCATGGCCAGCAGGTTGCGGCCAGAGGACACCATGCCCTCCTTCTCTGCAAACTCCAGGATGGCCTTGTAGCAAAAATAGTACTGCTCAGGGGTCTGGATGCTGAAGGCCCTCTGGGTTCTCATTCGTGACACCGTCTGGAACACATTAAGGGTGCCAAGCTCCTCTAGCTGTGCCAGGCAGATGTCCAGTGAGCAGAAGGTACCTGAAGAAGGAAGGAAGGGATCACATGTAGTTTACCTCCCATCTCTTCCTCCCTCTACCAAATAACCCAGGGAGAATTGGATGAATGTATTCAAAGGCAAGGTGCCTCATGGCAGGAGGCCAGATGGCCTTAGGCCTAAAAGAACTTGAAGAGGAGGTCATAGGGAGTGCTGAAGGCCAGAGAAATGAGATGGCCTCTTGTCTCTCTGGACATACATGGGGGTAACAGGATGAGTGGGAAGTGACACAGGAATTTCCTCCTTTAATCTCAGACAGACAGACTGACAACACTCCCACATTTAATGTCCAGAGATTCTGCAACTTTTCCACAGAGGCCTAACACAAACCTATCCTTTCCAGCTTTCTTCCAAAGGGACCCCTAAACTAGAAAGGTCAATGGTTTCTGCAATGTACACCCCCTTAAAGCAAAAGGTGCTAGCTGGCTCCACATGGAGAACACAGTGCAGGGTAAGGAGACCCCTCAAGGAAGGTGGGGATGGGACAGAAGCAATAGACCAGCTGAGTTCTCTGAGACACCCAAAGTGACAGTGATGACAAGGTGACAGGGTCAGAAGATAACCATGCCGATGAGGTATATAAAGCCCTAGAAGGCATGGCCTGTGAAGTATATATTCTGGCCAGCACCTAGCACTAGGGACAACAAACGGACATTAAAGAGGAATTTTTCACACCAATTTACCACCAAGGGATCAAATGAGTTCTTTCTCCAATCATAGATATGGCTGAGAGCTTTGTTATTCCTTCCATACCTACTGCCTCTGGAGGCTCCAAGAGCCCTGTCAGATGCATTACCTGTCCTGCCAATGCCTGCGCTGCAGTGGACCACGATGGGTGGCTCAGGACACTGCCCTTTGGAACGTACTCCCATGCTGCTCACAGCCAGACTCTGCTGATTTCTGACCACTCTCAAAAAGTCAATGAGGGAAGCTGCTGAGGAAGGGACACCATAATCTGGCCAGCTCAGGAACTGGAAGTGGGTCACCTGGCGTTTCTGCCGCTCCTTAGATGAGAAAAGCAGCAAAAGTTAATGAGGTCATTTCTGCCTGCCCCAACTACCTCTTGCTTTCCAGATTCCCAATACCTTAGTGTCCCTACCACCAAGGCTCCTGTCTACCACTGTCACCTTTCCCAATTGCTTCTCCCAACAATTGCTTTGCTACTATAAGCCCAAAGGAAGGGTTAAATGTTTGAAAAAGGCAGAATTCCTATATTGCAGGATACAGAATTCTTTAGTTGTAAGCATTATTCCTATGAAATGCCACTGTTAAATTGAGATAATATGACTATATTGGCTCTAAGTTGAATTATCGCCATCCTGTTCCCAGAAAAAAGAAGCAACTTATAACTTCCCTGGAATCCTGTCTATTCCCTCTGCAGATATTCTTTATGGTGGTGGTTCTCCCCAAGTTTCAAAATGAGAAAACAGAAACCTGGATTTACCTCTGTGTTGAGAATTTCTAGTGTTGTTTTCTTATAATGGTTCATGTTCTCCACACCTAGATTGGTCACTGTGAGGAAGCCAAATCGGACCCGAGAGTCTTTTTCTAAAGGCCAGTACTGGCCACACTTTCTCCTGCCACCTTCCTCAAAGCTGAAAAGAAACAGAACAAGGTAAGCTTTCCATTTTCACTCACCACAGCATAACCCACTCCCCCAAAGACCTGCTGTACCCCTAGGCAGCACTGGCTTCTCTTGCATTGCTTCTAACTTACACCATTGATTCTCAGCAGAAAAGGAAGGAAGCCTCTTCATTCTAAACAGATTTAACAACAGGAAAGTTGCTGCATGGACTCTTTTAGCCAACGTTTATTGAACACTTACTACATCATTTGGTCTCTTTCCTGATACCTCATGGTACTTCTCACAGAACTGGGATAAACACTGAGAGTGGACAAAGAAAACAGTAGAGAAAATATGATGGGTCAGAGAGAACGCTCTAGCCTGTACCTAAGCCACTGCTCCTGCTCTTCTCCAGTAAGGGCTGTGGGCTGATAAAGGATTGGGAAAGACAGTTCCTGGGATACTAGTGGGAGGTTTATGTAAAGTCCTAAAGTCCATCCCACCCCATCACTCTTCAGTGGCCCCAAAGTATTCCAAGGTGGCACTTCTCCCCCTACCTCCTCTCCAAATCAAGGTGGTTATAATAGTGCCCTGAAGAAGGGAACTGAGCAAATATTCTTATTTCATTTTCTTCTCATCATCTGAAATAGCTTATAATTATAATGATAATAATGGTATTAATGAAATAAGTAATTCCTTAAATTTGGAAGATTTGTAGACAAAAATTTCAAAAATATTTCTTTCATTAAGAGCTTCTTGCCTGACCAACTATGTTTCACCTCTTTTTGTTTGTTTTGTTTTTTTTTGTAATTCTCCTACAGGTAGAAATATCTACAACCAGGCCGGGCGCGGTGGCTCACGCCTGTAATCCTAGCACTCTGGGAGGCCGAGGCGGGCGGATTGCTTAAGGTCAGGAGTTCAAAACCAGCCTGAGCGAGACCCCATCTCTACTATAAAAATAGAAAGAAATTAATTGGCCAACTAATATATATAAAAAAAAAAAAAAAAAAAAAATTAGCCGGGCATGGTGGCGCATGCCTGTAGTCCCAGCTACTCGGGAGGCTGAGGCAGCAGGATTGCTCGAGCTCAGGAGTTTGAGGTTGCTGTGAGCTAGGCTGATGCCACGGCACTCACTCTAGCCTGGGCAACAAAGTGAGATTCTGTCTCAGAAAAAAAAAAAAAAAAAAAGAAATATCTACAACCAGAAAAAATGGTCAAAAGTAGCAAATGGGGAGCAAGGAGGAACTGGTACTTCAGGAACCAGGAAGATCGCTTCCCTCTGGAAATAGGGGCCAGACTGAAGGTGAATTGCCCCATGTTTCCCAGTACTTCTTTCAATGAGTAAGGCCAGGACCTCAGAATAGGCTATAACTGGCACCAGGTCACCAGAGCCATTAAAGCTTTAACAAACTAGATCTATCAGTCTATCACACCTTGGTTGTGTTAACACTAGATTAGCTGAGAAAAATGCTAAGATAGCTCCAAATCTTTGCCATGGCTTTCCTAATCCTCATTGTATCTTTTTTTTAATTTATAGAGAGATAAGGTCTTACTCTGTCATCCAGGCTGGAGCGCAATGGAGTGCTCATAGTTCACTGCATGCAGCCTCCAACTCCTGGGCTCAAATGATCCCCCCACCTCTGCCTACAAAGTAGCTGGGACTATAGGCACGCCCCACCACACGTGGTTAATATTTTTATTGTTTTGTAGAGACGGGATCTCACTATGTTGTACAAGCTGGTCGCAAATTCCTGGCCTCAAATAGGCTTCTGATTTCGGCCTCCCAAAGCACTTGGATTAGAGGTGTGAGCCATGGCTCCCAGCCTAATCCTCACTGTTTCTAAGAGCTAAACTCCCTCTTAAATCACCGAAGTTTACGGAGTGGGGGTGGGGATCAGTTGGGGAAAAAAGGGATTAACTCACCGGGTGGTCATGACAATCACCAAGACTTTTTGCTCCCATACCATGAGCCAGAAATCACGATAGGTATTCTCCAAAGGGCCTGAAGTAAAAGAAGACAAGGAACATGGCTCTGGGAAGCACTTTGTTTTTTCTTAGGTTTTTCTGTTTTTCTCCCCAATACTAACTCCAAACCACAGATATTAGCTCCCTGCTCATCTCTCCACATCCCAGTTTTTCAGTGTGGTCCTTGGACAGACAGCACCAGCATCACAAGCATCGTATGGAAGAGTGTTAGAAATGCAGAATCGGCATGTTAGCAAGCTCCCCAGGACAGCTGTAGGGAGGTTACTGTGTGGGAAGCACCGTTACATACGCACTTAGCCCTACTCATCAGAGATTCAGCCACCACATCCGGGCTGACAGTGTTACCTGTGTACATGTCTCTAGCTGTTTTCATCTCACCTTAAGCTTCAGCCTTATAATCACAGGTTGCCCACTAAACCATTATCCTTCTGTATCCCACCATCTCAGAACCATTACATCCACACCTCAGTCTCCTCCTTCGAAATTAGCTTTATCTTTCAACTTTATTATCTCTGTTAGCAATATTGGCATTCTTAAGTCATTCAGTCTTAAAATGTTGAGGTAAACTCTGACTTATCTATTTCCTTCATTTCCCAGAAGCAGTCAGTCACCAAATTATACAGATTTTTTTGCCTTTGAAATGTTTTTGGTTTTATCCTTTTGCCCCTATCCTCTTCCCATCCTATTCTTCCTGCCACGAGGACCACATCATCTTTTGTCTGCGTTACTATAACACCATCTTAATTTACTTTTCTGAGTAGGTCTCTACTTACCTTCCAGTCTATTCTGGATACCCTGACCGGTTCAATCTTTCTAAAAACAATTGCTCTGTCACAATACAGACATACCATGCTTACTTCTCCCTCTGCTCCTCTGCTCACACTGTCTCCCCCACTTCCAATGGCATCCACTGTCCACCCATGTTCAAGTGCTGCCTCTTCCTGGAAGCTTTCTCTGGCCACCATATTCCTACGGGACTTCTCCTCTGAGCTCTTGATGGCACAGCTGGATCTAAATAGCTTAACCACTGTAGGACTTAATGATGTCTCAGTAAACATGGTCCTGAGGACAAGGATCATGTTGTCAAGTTCTGCTTTTATAGTTAGAACCTGCATGGGCTGAGCACTCTGCAAGAACTTTGAAAATATGTGTGGACCACCAACTCCCTTTCAATCAAGAAAGTAACAACTCAGGATAATTCATTGTACTTTCCCAGTGCTTTTTCCCCTCTCTCCTTTCAGGGAAGCAGGGCAGTACTAAGGGTGATTTTGGCCTAGAAGTCTGCTGGTTTGTTACCATTTTTGCTAAGTCTTTTAGCAAGAACTGAAATCTTATGATACTGGAATTCCCTCTTTGCTGAAGTAGACACTGCCAAAACCACGTGAGGTCTTGAAAGTAAGCTAAATGTCCAATAAGAGAAGATTGGCTAAATTATGGCATACCCATAATTTATGTAGTACATAAAGCCAAAGTTGTAAGATCTGTTATTTTCTGCCATTGAAAGATAGTCATAAGATACCATTAAAGGGAAAAAAAAAAAAAGACAATGTATAGAAAGACTCCATTTTGTTAAATAACTTATATGTCTGTATCTATGTGTATGCATAGGAAAAGATCTAGGAAAATATGTATGCTGTAAAATGTTAACATTATCTCTGGATAATGTTAGGGTTAGAGTGAATCCAAAGCCCCTTTTCCCTTTTTTCTCCCCCAACTTTCATTTTGAACAATTTCAAACCTAAAGACAAGCCGAAAGAGTAATATAAAGCACTCATACATTCTTTAGATAAAAAGCTATCATTTTGCAACATTTACTTCTCTCTATACACACATACGTATTTTTCCATTTTATAGAACTATGTAAAAGTAAGTTGTAGACTAAATGATACTGTATTATGCACTTAAAAATTTAAGAGGTTAGATCTCAAGTGTTCTTACAATTAAAAAAAAATTTAAAAGTTGCAGGCATCATGGTATTTTACTCCTAAATACTTGAGCATATATTAGGAAAACAAGGATATCTTCCTATAGAACAATAGCATTATCACACTGATATAATTTAACATTGATATAATGATAGCTTACAAAAAGTCTCCATTTATTTTATTTTAATTTAATAAAAACAGTGTGCCCATGTTGCTCAGGCTGGTCTTAGATTCCTGGCCTCAAGCACCTTGTAATCCCAAAATGAGAGGATTAGAAAAAGGGATTACAAAGTGGGAGTTTACAAAACGTCTCCATTTATTTTATTTATTTTATTTTTTTGAGACAGAGTCTCACTTTGTTGCCCAGGCTAGAGTGAGTGCCGTGGTGTCAGCCTAGCTCACAGCAACCTCAAACTCCTGGGCTCAAGCAATCCTGCTGCCTCAGCCTCCCAAGTAGCTGGGACTACAGGCATGCGCCACCATGCCCGGCTAATTTTTTCTATATATATTAGTTGGCCAATTGATTTCTTTCTATTTATAGTAGAGATGGGGTCTACTTCTTGCTCAGGCTGGTTTTGAACTCCTGACCTTGAGCGATCTGCCCGCCTCGGCCTCCCAGAGTGCTAGGATTACAGGCGTGAGCCACCGCACCCCGCCCCTCCAACTGTCCTAATAGTTTGTCTTTAATAGGTTTTTTCCTAGCAACTGAGGATCCAATTACAGATCACATATTGCCTTTGGTTATCTCTTAGTCTCCTTTAATCTAGAACAGTTCACTGCTTTTTTTGTGTTTCATGACATTAACTGAAGAGTCTGAGCCAGTTTTCTTATAGTATGTCCCATAATCTGGATTTGTCTGGTTTGTTTCTCATGATTAGATTTATATTTTAAAACTAGCAGCATACAATACAGGTGATGTGCATTTCTCACTGCTTCACATCAGAAGGCATATATAATGTCACTTTGTCCATTATTGGTGATACTAAGTTTGATTACTTCATTAGGTTGAGGAGGTATCCACCAAATCTCTTGCAGGCCATGCTCTGCAATGGTCAAAGTCCCTAAGCCCACATGGTGGCCTATTTTGTCTTCCGGTGTTGTGATTTCCTCCCCCCTCTCAGAAGGTGACATGATACTCTTCTGTGGCACAGAAGCCACAGGTCAGGAGCAGTACTGGGCCCATAGGGGCATTTATAGACACTCCATCTGAAATCCTCCTAAGGTGTAGTACTTCACTGGCAGACTCAGCACAGAATATTTATGTCAGAACATTTGTGCCAGTGCTCTGTACAGAGACCAACAAAGACCTGTCAGGTCAGCGACACTCATTCCTCCATTGTACCCAGTCCCTGGGAAACCCCACTGCCACTCACAGCCTCTTACTGGACAGGAAGAGCATTATCACTGGATGGCGAGTCCTGACGCCCTAAGCCCTTGGATTGGCAATATTAAGATACAGCCCCAGGCCAGGCGTGGTGGCTCACACCTGTAATCCTAGCACTCTGGGAGGCTGAGGCAGGCGGATTGCTTGAGGTCAGGAGTTCGAAACCAGCCCGAGGAAGAGCAAGACCCCGTCTCTACTATAAATAGAAAGAAATTAATTGGCCAACTGATATATATAGAAAAAATTAGCTGGGCATGGTGGCGCATGCATGTAGCTACTCAGGAGGCTGAGGCAGGAGGATTGCTTGAGTCTAGGAGTTGGAGGTTGCTGTGAGCTAGGCTGACTCCACGGCACTCTAGCCCAGGCAACAGAGTGAGACTCTGTCTCAAAAAAAAAAGATATAGCCCCAAAACTTGCAGGCAGTAGTGTTATGTGTTTAAATCTCCAGTTTATCTCTATACAATGGGTTTACAGCCACACCTGGCACAGAAACCTTACAGCTCTCATCTGTCTTTTTCAACCATATTTATGAAAGGCTGGGATTTATTGGGCACAAAACAACTCAAGTTAGCAGTTCCTTTAAAAATTATGCCGTCATCTGGCACAAGGAATCACAGGTACATGACACAAAACCAACATGTGAGGGCTGGACCGGCTTACCTTGTGTACCAATGTAAGCATTCTTCTGCTTATAGCCATCCATGAAACTGGCGTTGATGTAATCTGTCTGATGATAAAAGGAGACACCATCTCAGCTTCATGGAACATACCAGGTGGGCCGTAAAATGACGCACTGGGTAGGTATGACTGAGGGTGTGAATACTGCCTTGCCAAGCAGAAGGTGAGGGGTGGAAGGGCCAACTCAACCTCCTTCAGCAAATGGCGCATGGACAACTGGATATCTAAACGTGGAACAATCAAGCTAATCACTTTCTTATACCATAAACAAAATGAACTCAAAATGGATCACAGAACCAATGTAAGAGTTCAAAACTATAAAGCTCTTAAAAGAGCTCTTTTGTTATGACAACAGGCCTGTTCCTGTCTGTGGCAAATGTATCTTGGTCTTGCTCTATAAGCCTATCTTGGTCTTCCTCAATAAACTTTGTTTCACACTTTAAAAAAATCTCTTAAAAGAAAGTAAAGGAGTAAATCTTCATGACCTTGGGTTAGGTAAAGCTTCTTGGATATGACATCAAAGGCACAAGTGACAAAGAAAAGAAAAAAATTGGGCTACATTAAAATTAAAAACTTTTGTGCTTCAAAGGACACATCAAGAAAGATAAAAGAATAACCCATACAATGCATGTATTTGGTAAGGAACTTGTATCTAGGATACATTAAGAACTCTTACAACTCAATAATAAAAAGATAAATAAGCCAATTTAAAAATGGGTAAAAGGCAGCTGGTCATGGTGGCTCACACCTGTAATCTAAGCACTTTGGGAGGTTGAGGCAGGAGGACTGCTTGAGTCCAGGAGTTTGAGGTTACAGTGAGCTATGATTGTGCCACTGTACTCTAGCCTGCGTGACAGGAGCAAGACTCTTTCTGGGAGTTGGGGGATTGAGTTGATTATGGTGATGGTCGCACAACTCTGTAAATATATTAAAAACCATTGACACGTATACTTTAAATGCATGAATTAAATCTTAATAAAGTTGTTATTTACAAAAAAAGAAAAAAAAGGGCCCATTAGGAGTTGGAGCACCATAGCATAGGACCAAATAAGAGGCAAGCCAAGTAACCTGAGTAGGAATATCCATCCTGTCCATCCTGCCACACACAAAAGGCACAGTGTGAATGGAGATGGAAGAAAGCTGTATCTCATACCCAGGACCCACAATGGGGACAAAACCTAGACTCCATCGCTACCTGAATTAATACAAAGCAACTTCCAGGCAAATTCAAAGGAGTCTCAATGAACAGTTCCTAACTCCTTATCTTCCAGGTATTTCTCCCATCTCCTAATGTCCTCAGTCTTATGTACTTCAACATCATTTTTTGTTATTATACCTACTCACAAGATCTCTGCCAACATCCTTTAATCCAGGTTGATAAAAGAGAAACACTGAAACCAGGTGAGGTTGGCTCACGCCGGTAATCCTCACTCTGGGAGTCAAGGCAGAAAAACGCTACTAAAAATAGAGAAATCAGCCAGGCCTGGTGGCGAGGCTCTATATAGTCCCAGCTACTCGAGAAGCTGAGGCAGAAAGATCGCTTGTGCCCAGAAGTTGGAGGTTGCAGTGAGCTATGACGACACCACTGCACTCTTGCCTGGGCAGCAGAGCAAGATTGTCTCAAAAAAGAGAAAGAAAAAAGAAACACTGATACAGCTACAGTTTCAAGTCATAATACAACTATTAATAGTTGGGAGTTGAATGGATAGAGGCAGTAGAATGGACAGAGGAGGAAATGGAAGGTTATAGAAAGACAAAAGAAAAAAAGATTCAGTAGCAAACTAGGGACAATTCATACTCTACTTCTTCACTATAGAGAGGTCAGACTGATTCCTTCCTCAGCCCTGGCACCCTTTCTCCAGTGGGGTGAGTGTCCTATCACTTAACGGACAATTTGAACTGTCAATACCCCACAGCCCCTCTCCTACTTGGAAACTTTTATTTTGACAAAATAAATAGTGGAGTAATTAGTTGAGAGTTTTTTCTTCCAACAGCAGCTAGTATTGACCTCATACTACTATGTTCTATCCTAATTCAAACAATTTCACTGAACTAATAGACCACATGCAGGAGACCCAGCATGTTAAAAGCCTCACTTCAAACCAAGCTTCCAAATCCAGGGCCCACCACAGTCAGCCAAAGCCCATCCTCTATTTAGCCTGGCACAGACAAGTGATATATCCTCTAGGATCCAAGGGAGAAGGATAGAAAAGTATAAAAGATTTACCTGATATATGCCAATCAACACTATTATAAAAGTAATATATAAGCTGTTACCCCAGGAGTTATCTTTATGCTTTGAAATGCACCTCTTTCGCTGGGCGCGGTGGCTCACGCCTGTAATCCTAGCTCTCTGGGAGGCCGAGGTGGGCGGATCGTTTGAGCTCAGGAGTTCGAGACCAGCCTGAGCAAGAGCGAGACCCCATCTCTACTATAAATAGAAAGAAATTAATTGGCCAACTAATATATATAGAAAAAAAATTAGCCGGGCATGGTGGCACATGCCTGTAGTCCCAGCCACTCGGGAGGCTGAGGCAGCAGGATTGCTTGAGCCCAGGAGTTTGAGGTTGCTGTGAGCTAGGCTGACGCCACGGCACTCACTCTAGCCTGGGCAACAAAGTGAGACTCTGTCTCAAAAAAAAAAAAAAAAAAAGAAATGCACCTCTTTCAAGATGACTTATTTCATTATGTTAGTAACTGAGGATATACCAACTTTCAGCATCCTTGTCTGAAATAGGTAATTTCAGAAGAATCATAGGAAATTAAAGTGAAAAATGACTTCAGAGACAAAGCATAGACTTGTGGACTTTGAGAAACTGAAATAGTAGAAAGAACCAAACCAAGGGCACTATGTTATGGACCATCACCATAGACTGAATGTTTGTGTCCTGCCCCTCCTTCATGTGTAGAAATCCCAACTCCCAATGTGATGGTATTAGGAGCTGGGGCCTTTGATAGGTGATTAGGTCATGGAGACCAGGAAGACAAAGCTCTCACAAATGGATTAGCACCCTTATAAAAAAGAAGAATTCCAAAGAGCTCCCTTGCCGCTTTCTCCAAGTGAGGATGCAATGCAGTGAGGTCTATGAACCAGGAAAATGGCCCTCACCAGACACGATTCTGCCAGCACTTCAGTCTTGGACTTCTCAACCTCCAAAATAGTGAGAAATGAATTTCTACTGTTTATAAGCTGCCTAGTCTATGATATTTTTGTTATAGTAGTCCCAACAGACTAAGATAGCCATGTTCAATAGAAACTGCAACTAACAGCTTTAAAATTCCAGGAGCAAATCAAGTAACCAATTCACTAATAAACCTGAATCTTCCAAATAACAATGTATTGTATATTTGAAAATTGCAAAGAGAATAGATTTTAAGTGTTTTACCACACACAAAAAAAAGGTTTGTGAGGTAATACATACAACTAGCTTGATTTAGGCATTCCATAATGTATACATATTTCAAAGCATTGTATCATAAGTACATAAAATTTTGTCAATTAAAATAAAATAAATGTTAAGAAACAAAATAAGAAAGAATAGCCCCAAAGATAGAAATACCACAAAAGTATCATGTCCCTGAAGTTAAATAAATAATTTAATATTGGACCTGGCATGGTCGCTCACACCTGTAATCTCAACACTTTGGGGAGGCCAAGGCAATAGGATTGCTTCAAGCCAGGAGTTCAAGACTAGCGTAGGCAACATAGTGAGACTCTGTCTCTACAAAAAAAATTGTTACACATTAGCCAGGTATGCTAGTGCACACCTTTAGTCCTAGACACTTGGAAGGCTGAGGCATGAGGACTGATCTTGAGCCCAGGAGTTGAGGGCTGTAGTGAGCTATGATGGCACTAGTACACTCCAAACTAGGTGACAGATTGAGATCCTGTCTCAAAAAAAATAGTAACTTAATGTCAAAAAAAACAAAACAAAGAGCCTCTGACAATATCTATAGCAATGAAAGAGACTACAAATCAGGAAATGGTCTTTGGATTAACCAAAGAGTGACTAGAATGGTGTCCAGGTACACTGAGATTCGCTCATTCACAAATATTTCCTGAATGTCTAATATGTGCCAGGCACCACTCTAGGTACTAGAGATAGAGAAGGCAACAAAATAGAGAAATACAGCTATCTCTGACTCTAGAGCCTCAGCTGAACCATTGTACTCCCCTCCTTTAGAACATATACTGTGACAATCTTAGCAGTACCATGAATTTACCCTCAAGTGAGCCAGACTTTTAGCTAATGATCCTGTAGGAAAACTCTCTGCAAGAGTTCTGGAAAGGGCTGTGAATTCAGTTTATGTGCTTAAAACAATAGGGTCAAGAGACAGTAAAACATAATTATCAGGTCCTGATCCACATAGCATGTATGCCCAAATACAATACAATGATTTTTCTAAAAATTATCTCCTGGAAAAAGAGGGGGGTAATTTAAGTTGTCCTTATCATGTTAAAGGGGCACTATTTAAATTCCTTTATTTTGACCAGCCACCTCAAGCAATGCCTTTTTTTTTTTTTTGGATGTTTACAGAGATCACTAGATAAAATATGTGTATCAGAAGGGGAAAAAAAAGAAATATAATACCTATTCAGTAGCTCATTTCAAAATTCTAAAGTTGGGCTGGGCTCCGTGGCTCACGCCTGTAATCCTAGCACTCTGGGAGCCGAGGTCCGTGGATTGCTCAAGGTCAAGAGTTCAAAACCAGCCTGAGCAAGAGCGAGACCCCGTCTCTACTATAAATAGAAAGAAATTAATTGGCCAACTAATATATATAGAAAAAATTAGCCGGGCATGGTGGCACATGCCTGTAGTCCCAGCTACTCAGGAGGCTGAGGCAGGAGGATCGCTTGAGCCCAGGAGTCTGAGGTTGCTGTGAGCTAGGCTGACTCCACAGCACTCACTCTAGCCTGGGCAATAAAGCGAGACTGTGTCTCAAAAAAAAAAAAAAAAATTCTAAAGTTGGATGTTGCTGTAAACAAATTATATTAAAGAGGATTTTAAAAAAGGAGTAAGTGAATGATTAATTATAGATGATGCATGAGATGCAAGGTGAATGAGAAACACCTGTCCTAATGTTATCCTAATAGATTTTTCTGGTTTAGGATAAACTTTCCAGTGAGAATACCATACACTTAAGAGGAAATAAAGATGCTGTGCTTTGGAAAACCATGTTAGATTGACAAAAAGTACTCAAATGATAACAAAGACTCCCATGGTAAAGGTACATGTGAAGAGTTTAAATAATTTTTTTTTAAGACATGGTCTTCTTGCTCTGTCACCCAGGCTGGAGTGCAATGACAAGATCATAGCTCACTGCAGCCTCAAACTCCTGGGCTCAAGCAACTGTCCTACTTCAGCCTTCTAACTAGCTGGGACTACGGACATATACCATCATGCCCAGCTAATTTTTCTTACTTTTTGTAAAGATAAGGTCTCACTATGTTACCCAAGCTGGTCTTGAACTCCGGGCCTCAAGTGATCCTCCCACCTTGGCCTCCCAAAGTGCTGGGATTAAAGGCATGAGCCGCCTTGCCCAGCCTGTGATTAGTAATATGTATAGATATCAAATTAATGCATTAAATAATATAGTCATTTGACCGTTTCATCTCAATCCCTAGACATTTTTCACATTATGTAAAAACTGGCTGTCTATAATATTTTTCAGACCTACATAGAAAAATAAGAGGTCACTTATAATCAAAGTTGCCTTGCATCAATACAAAATATACAATACACTCACCAACTGAATTGGACTATATGACCATGACTTTAAAACTATGGAGTAAAATCAAAAATAATTAAACAGGCCGGGCGTGGTGGCTCACGCCTGTAATCCTAGCTCTCTGGGAGGCCGAGGTGGGCGGATCGTTTGAGCTCAGGAGTTCGAGACCAGCCTGAGCAAGAGCGAGACCCCATCTCTATTATAAACGGAAAGAAATTAATTGGCCAACTAATATATATAGAAAAAAATTAGCCGGGCATGGTGGCGCATGCCTGTAGTCCCAGTTGCTTGGGAGGCTGAGGCAGTAGGATTGCTTGAGCCCAGGAGTTTGAGGTTGCTGTGAGCTAGGCTGATGCCACGGCACTCACTCTAGCCTGGGCAATAAAGTGAGACTCTGTCTCAAAAAATAAAAAAATAATAATAATTAAACATTTATCAAGCACCTATAAAATATCAGACCTTGTGCTATCAGCATTCACATAAAGAATTTTACTTAATTTCCATGCAGTACTGTGAGATGGGCATTTAGGAACTTGCCTATGATTACAGACTATATGTAGCAAAATGTGAATTCGAATCTTATCTCCCTGGCTTTAGAGTCCATTTTCACTCCATTATAGTATTAAAGCTCTACTTTGGAAGAAGAGCAATTCCCTCAGTGCTCCTAAAAAGATAGCATTTATCTGTCTACCTGAGTATGGCCACTTCGCTTTGTCAGCTTCACCCTGGTTTGGTCCAGGCAGGGTACATCCCCGTAACGGTTCTTCTCTAGGTTTCCTGGAGACCTGAAGGAAATGAGACAAACAAGCTAGAATAAAGAAGAAGTGGAGGCAGTGTATATGCTCAAAGTCTGACAGTGTAAAGGTGGGTGTCAATTACTACTGGGGATGGTGACAAGGGAGTCTTTCACTCTCTAGTCTAAAGTTTCATATCATTTAATGCTTTTTATGATAATATATACTACTTGAAATAAATATATTTCCACTCAGAGAGGGAGTCTGCAATGGACTAAGACAGAAATTGTCACTGAGAAGTGAAGTGCTGCTATAACAGACACCTAAAAATGTGGAAGCGGCTTTAGAAATGGGCCATGGGGAAGAGGTTGAAAGAATTTGGAGATGCATGCTAGAAAAAGGCCTCCATTGCCATGAACAGAGAATAAAGGGCAATTCTGGTAAGATATCAGAAAAGAAGAGCTATAGAGAAAGGCATAATTTTATTAGGGATTACCTAAGTGATCATGATCAGAACATTGGTAGAAATATGGATGGTAAAGGCCATTCTGATGAGATCTCAGACAGAAGTGAGGAGTATGTTTGAAAAAAAGAGAAAGAGAGGGAGGGAAAGAAAAATAGGGTATATTCCCAAAATATCTAGCTGCAGATAAAAATTTCTACTACTCATTTATAAAAGATGTTCAAACCAAATCTCTTAAATTCCAGTTTAACATGGTAGGTTGACAACACATGTCAATGCCACTCCATCTACCAAATAGCCTAACTAAAATGACAATAAAGAAACTATTTGGTACAACCCCAAAAAATGGCAGTGGAGACATCTACAGACAAAGAGATTTCAACCCAATTTGGCAGACAAAGAAGATAGGAAGATTTTGGCTGATTTGGCCAAATGTGGGAAGCTAGGACCTAGGAAGGTCCTACAGAGAGACAAAATGACTTAGTCCTACACCTTTGATGGAAGGCAAGGTGAGGCACAGAGCTAAAAACAAGGAAACACATGAAAACACAAAAGATAAACAGTGAGAATCCTTGCCCCATCCGCCCTATCATTTCCTATGCTCCTCTGCAAGCTTGGATCCCACTAGGCAATAGACAGCAGAACTCTTCTCTAGAGAAACTTAACAGCACCAGATAAAAGAATTCTGTCCTTTGGCATACATCAACAATAAGCTTGGCCAGACACGGTGGCTCACGCCTGTAATCCTAGCTCTCTGGGAGGCTGAGGCAGGCGGATTGCTCGAGGTCAGGAGTTCAAAACCAGCCTGAGCAAGAGCGAGACCCGTCTCTACTGTAAATAGAAAGAAATTAATTGGCCAACTAATATATATATAGAAAAACTTAGCCGGGCATGGTGGCTTGTAGTCCCGGCTGCTGGGGAGGCTGAGACAGGATTGGATTGCTTGAGCCCAGGAGTTTGAGGTTGCTGTGAGCTAGGCTGATGCCACGACACTCACTCTAGCCTGGGCAACAAAGCGAGACTGTCTCTCAAAAAAAAAACAATAAGCTAGCTGTCTAATCATTTTAATTTGAAGCTCACTCATGTAGAAAGAGCTTCTAAGCAGCTTTTAAGGACCCAACTCCTAAGTGTAAACTAACAGCCAAGGACTTCCAGATAATTAAGGAAAACTAACACAAGGACTTGACACACAATTCAAATAACATGAATCAAATACATAGGGAACACTCTGGGAGGCTGAGGCGGGCGGATTGCTTGAGGTCAGGAGTTCGAAACCAGCCTGAGCAACAGCGAGACCCCATCTCTACTATAAATAGAAATTAATTGACCAACTAATATATATAGAAAAAATTAGCTGGGCATGGTGGCGCATGCCTGTAGTCCCAGCTACTTGGGAGGCTGAGGCAACAGGATTGCTTGAGCCCAGGAGTTTGAGGTTGCTGTGAGCTAGGCTGACGCCATGGCACTCACTCTAGCCTGGGCAACAAAGTGAGACTCTGTCTCAAAAAAAAAAAAGACAAAAACAAAAACAAAACAAACAAATACATAGGAAAAAAGCATAAAAGAAGAGTCAATAAGTGAAAAATAACTTATAGAAGGCTATAATTAATATCCTCAAGAGAAAAGAGGTTAAATACTATTATCCATGAAACAAGAATGGGAGGCTATGAAAAAGAAACAATCAGAGAAGAAAACCTCCTGTAAATTAAAAGTGATGTACAAAATAGGAACTTCAATAGAAAAGATGAAAGAGAATGTTGAGGTCAGGTGCAGTGGCTCACGCCTGTAATCCTAGCACTCTAGGAGGCCGAGGCGGGTGGATGGCTCAAGGTCAGGAGTTCGAAACCAACCTGACCAAGAGTGAGAACCTGTCTCTACTAAAAATAGAAAGAAATTAATTGGTCAACTAAGGCCGGGCGCGGTGGCTCACGCCTGTAATCCTAGCTCTCTGGGAGGCCGAGGCGGGCGGATCGTTTGAGCTCAGGAGTTCGAGACCAACCTGAGCAAGAGCAAGACCCCATCTCTACTATAAATAGAAAGAAATTAATTGGCCAACTAATATATATAGAAAAAATTAGCCGGGCATGGTGGCACATGCCTGTAGTCCCAGCTACTTGGGAGGCTGAGGCAGCAGGATTGCTTGAGCCCAGGAGTTTGAGGTTGCTGTGAGCTAGGCTGACGCCATGGCACTCACTCTAGCCTGGGTAATAAAGTGAGACTCTGTCTCAA
>VSMD01111658.1:0-59723 GCA_008750895.1 Mirza zaza | reverse complement strand
TCTGATTTGATCTTGTTGATTTCACTTCTTCTGCTGGGTTTGGGGCTGGTCTGTTCTTCTTTTTCCAGCTCTTTGAGTTGTTTCATTAGATTGTCTATTTGTGATCTTTTTGATTTTGGGTTATAGGCATTTATGGAGATAAACTTTCCTCTCAGAACTGCTTTAGCTGTGTCCCAGAGGATTTGATAACTTGTCTCTCCATTGTCATTTTCTTCATAGATTTTTTTATTTCCATCTTGATTTCTTCATTTATGAAGTAATCATTTAGTAGGAGGTTGTTTAATTTCCATGGTTTTGTGTAGAAATGTGAGTTTCTGTTATGGTTGATTTCTACTTTTATTCCATTGTGATCTGAGAAGGTACATGGTATGATTTCTATTTTTTTAAATTTCTTGAGGTTTACTTTGTGTCCTAGGATATGGTCAATCTTAGAGAATGTCCTGTGAGCTGATGAAAAGAACGTATATTCAGTGGATTTTGTGTAGAATGTTCTGTAAATGTCAGTCAGACCCAATTGTTGTAGAGTTTTGTTTAAGTCCATTATTTCTTTATTAATTTTCTGTTTGGAGGATCTGTCTCGTGCCGTCAGTGGGGTGTTGAAATCTCCAGTGATTATGGAGTTGCTATTAATCCATTTGCTTAGCTCCAGTAAGGTATGCTTTATGAATCTGGGTGCACCTAAGTTAGGTGCATATATATTTAAAATTGTTATCTCTTCTTGTTGAACTGTGCCCTTCACCATTATATAATGACCCTCTTTGTCTTTCAGTACTTTTGTTGGTTTAAAAACTAAATCGTTCGAAATTAGAACTGCCACGCCAGCCTTCTTTTGGCTTCCACTTGCATGGAATACTGATCTCCACCCTTTTATTTTTAGTCTATATGCATCCTTGCAGGTTAGATGTGTTTCCTGAAGACAGCATATACTTGGCCTGTATTTTCTTATCCATTCAGCCAGCCTATGTCTCTTGAGTGGAGAGTTTAAGCCATTCACATTTATTGAGAGAACTGATAGTTGAGGTAGATTACTGCTCATTCTGTTGGTTTGGATGTTGTTGCTATGATTTCCGTCTTGAGCCATTGTAGTATCTGGCCTTTAATCTTTGGGTTTTGGTTGTTTTTATATTCGTGGGTTATTATTATGGTGTTCTGTGCATAATGCTGTTTTGTGTACTTCTTGTAGGGCTGGTCTTGTCTTGGTGAATTTTCTGAGCCTTTGCTTGTCTGAGAATGTCTTTATTTCTCCTTCATATATGAAGCTTAGTTTTGCAGGGAATAAGATTCTAGGCTGGGCATTGTTTTGTTTCAGAAGAGTGAGAATGGGGCCCCAGTCTCTCCTTGCTTGTAAAGTCTCATTAGAGAAGTCTGCTGTTATTCGAATTGGCTTTCCCTTGTAAGTTACTTCCTTCTTTCTTCTTACAGCTCTTAGAAGGGCCTCTTTAGTTGATATTTTAGTCAGTATGATGACTGCATGTCGTGATGTCTTCCTATTTGCATTGAATCTCCCAGGGGTCCTCTGAGCTTCTTGAAATTGTATATTGAGATTTTTAGCAAGGCCTGGGAGATTTTCCTCTATTATATCTCCAAATAGCTTGTCCAACCCGTGAGCGTTGTCTTCTTCCCCTTCTGGTAACCCTATGACCCTCACATTAGGTTTCTTCACATAATCCCACAGCTCTTGTAGGCTTTGCTCTTTTCTCTTGTTTCTCTGCTCTATTTCTGTGACTGATTTATTTAATTGGAGGGTGTTATCTTCAATCTCTGAGATTCTTTCTTCTGTTTGGTCTACCCTGTTCTTGAGACTTTCCACTGTATTTTGTAGTTCCCTGACTTGATTCTTCATTTCCAGGAGTTCAGTTAAACTTTTCTTCATTGTGTCTATTTCTTTAGTGAACTATTTTTCTAGATCCTGGAGGCTTTTTGTGGTTTCTTTGTGTTGGTTATTGAGTTGTTCTTGCAGGCCAGTGAGTGTTCTTATGATCCACATACGAAATTCCTCTTCTGTCATTTTGGTTGTCTGAGTTTGGTTGGTGTCCATTTCTAGGGGGCTGGGGCCCCTCTTTGGGGGCGTGTTTTCCGATTGGTTCTTCGTATTTCCTGAGTTCCTTCGCTGATTTCTTCCCATGTCGATCAGTTGCTGTTTCTTTTCTTTAGGTTTTTGTTTGGGTATTCACACGCCTTGTTTAGTTTCTGAGCCGGTAGGTGGTGTCTGTGGGTGAGATTCGACCACTCCCTGTATAATGAGTCAGTAGGTGTCGTGAAAAGGGTGTGCAAGATGCCCTCCCTGTCAGTAGGTGGTGCTTGCTTGGAGGAACAGGCTACGCTGTTGTTTTTGTGTCCTGTTATCAGCTCTTGTTCCTGAAGAGAGAACTCTAGTGCCTCAGGGGGTGGGTGGGGCCCTGGAACTTCTAGGTGTGTCCTTTTCTCCCCTTCAGTGAGGGCTGGTCTAGGAGAGAGTCTGGCGGAGCTGAGTTGGGTAAGCCCGCCCTCAGGCACCACCAATGTCGTCAGCAGGGGTCAAAGTTCTGTTCACTGCTTCCAGGCAAAGCTGAAGGGGAGGGGCTGGGATGGCCCTACTCAGTCAGAGAGTCTGCGTGTGGGGGTGGGGCTGTCAGAGACCCGCAGTCTGGAGCGGGCTTGGCCTCTTTCCACCGTCCCCAACTCCGCGGCTACTCCTGGGCCTCTGTCAGCAGGCCAGACCACATGCCACCAGGCCTCCCCTGGCTGTGATGCCAGCGAGGAGGTTCCCTGCGCAGGAACGCCACCTGGGCTGGGTGCACGGCCTCCCTTTGTGGGGAGGCTTGCCCTCTAGGACGCTGATCTGCCCCTGAAGGCACACACACCTCAGCAGGCTGTTCACGTATATCCCTTCTGTACCCCAGGCAATGCGAGGCCTCGGTGCACGGGATGTGGTCTGCAGGTCTGACCTCTGGGTCCCAGAGTTCAAACTTTGTCCCCACCAGGGAGAACAGTACCTGTCCCAATTCACCCACAGGGAGCCCAAGCTGGGTCTATGTCTCTCAACCTCAGGCTCTGCCCCATTCTCCTGGGATCACCGTGCCAGCAGCACCTGGGAGGGCTGGCAGGCAGAGGGCTCACAGTCTGAGTTCCCCTTAGTCAGCTGTAGGGCCCCAAAAGTGAAGGTCCTGTTCCCTGGAGGTGCCTCCGGCTGGTGGCTATATTGTCTCTCTGTCTCTGGGCAGATGCAGGTAGGGGGGGGGGAGGGGAGGAGGAGGCAACATGGTGTCTGCCGCGTGGCTCGGGTCTGTGCACACGGAGGTGCCCCGAGGGAGTTGGGAGCCTGGTGCCGTGTCCGCTACTGGCTTACCGCTCACTGGCGGCGGTTGTAGCTGGGCTGGTGTCCGCAGGTCCCTCCGCTTGCTGGGGAGCCCACCAGCAGTCCGAGATGCAGGGGAGGGGAAACGGCAGATCCACCTACCCTTCCCTCTGGTCTCCGGGCTGCTCCGGGGGTCCCAGCTTCCAGTTCTCCTCCGCGACCTCCTCCCGTGGAGTCTCTCGTGGTCTCAGGTACTCCTCTTGCCGACCCTCATCTGATGTAGGCTCGTCTTCTTGCTTCTTTCTTCTAATTTCTGCTAGAATCTGTCTTTTCTGCAGAGACACTCTGTGTGGCGGTGTTTCTCATTCGCCATCTTCTCTCAAGCTTCAGTTGATTTGTAATTTAAAGGCCAGATTCTGGTCTTTAGCACTAATTAGCTTTGCTTTACCACTAACTATTTTTGTGATTGTAGGAAAATTAAACAATTCCTCTAGTTTATGGTTCCCTCATCAATAAAATATGAGAGCTAAAATAATACTTGAAGAAAGAAAGTACATTAGCCTAGAAATAAGGAGGCATGGTCATGGGTCTAGTTTTCTACTTATTAGCTATATGGTCCTGGGCACATGATTATTATTATTCAACAATACTGATAATACTCCAAAAGCAGAAATAAATGAAATTTTCATCAATTGGTGAATGGATAAAGATGATATAGTATACTTGTGCAATGGAATACTATTTAGTAATAAAATGGAACAAGATATTGAGATATGTATAAACACACACAAACTAAAAATATGTTGATTGAAAGATATCAGTTATAAAAAAACACATATGATACCATTTATTTAAAATGTGTAGCTATGAGCAATCTATGGAGAAAGAAAGTAAATTAATGTTTTACTAGACTTGGGAATGGAAATGGAAATTAACTGTGATTGGGCTTTAAGTATTCTCATAATGTGATAAAAATGTTCTAAAATGGAATGACCATATGATTTAAAAACCAGATGGATTTACTAAAACAGTGAGTTTAATACTTAAAATGTAAGCTTGTTATGGTATAAAAATTCACCTCAATAAAGTGGTCAAAAATTTAAATGAGCTATATAATAGGAATTTATTTTAGAAGATAAGATTTCAAACAATAGACTAAGTGAGTTAATGATTAGACAATATTAGAGATATAGTGAAAAGACATATCTGTTTTATAAATGAGGAAAAATATAAAACAACAGAAATGCTTCCTAAAAAAGATCTTGTTGGCAGATCTATTCAAATTTTAAAAAACTGTCTTAATGATGCTAAAGAGCTAAAGGAAGATGTCGAGAAAGGGAAAAAAATGTATGAAAAAGTGGAAATATCAATAAATTAACAAAGAGATATAAAACTTAAAAGAAAACTAAAAAAGAAATACTGGAGCAGAAAGTACAATAACTGACATGACAAATTTACTGGAGAGAGATATAAAGGCGGATTTGAGCAGGCAGTAAAAAAAATGTAGTGAACTTGAAGATAGGACAATGATATTAATGTTTACCAAGTCTGAGGAGCAGAAATAAAAAATATTGAAGAAAAGTGAACAGAGCCTAATAAACCTGTGGGACACCATCAAATGGGCAAACATATGCCTTGTGGTACTGCCAGAAGAAGAAGATGAGAGAGAGATAGGGAAACAAAAAATATTTGAAGAATTAATGGCCAAAAACTTTCTAAATTTGATGAAATGAATGTAGACATGAATTTAAACATTGAAGAAACTTAACAAACTCTATGTAAGATGAACTCAAAGAGGCCCACACTCAGAAACATTAAAATCATTTTTGAAAGATAAAGGCAGTGAATTTTGAAAGCAGCAAGGGAGAAGCCAATCTTCCCATACACAGGATCTTCAGTAAGATTACCAGCAGTTTTCTCATCAGAAACTTGGAGAGTCACAATGCAGTAGCTGATATATTTAAATTGCTAAAAGAAAAAAGAAAAACCTTTCAATCAAGAATCCTATATCTGACAAAACCGTTCTTTAAAGATGAGGGAAAAATTAAGATATCCCCAGATAAACAAAAACTGAAGTAGTCCGTTACCACTAGACCTGAATGCAAGAAATGCTTAAGGACATCCTTCATGGTGAAACGAAAGTACACTAGACAGTAACCTGAAGCCATGTGAAGAAATAAACATCTAAATAAAAGAATAAATGGCCAATTATAACAGTCATATTATAACAACAATTTTTAACTTTCCATTTTGTTTCCTACATGAATTAAGAGACTAATACATTTAAAAATATATTAAATTATTAGTCCAAAAGGCAGTATTATTGTAACTGGTTTGTGACTCCATATTTTGTGTCCTACATAATTTATGAGAAAAAATTCTTCTAGATATTGACCTAGGCAAAGAATTTATAAAGAAGACCCCAATGGCAATCACAGCAACAACAAAAATAAATAAATGGGACCTGATCAAATTAAAAAGCTTCAGCACAGCCAAAGAAACTGTCAAGAGAGCAAACAGACAACCCACAGAATGGGAGAAAATTTTCGAAAACTACACATCCGGTCAAGGGCTGATAACTAGAATTTATTTAGAACTCAGGAAAATAAGCAAGAACAAATCAAACAACCCTATAAAAAACTGGGCAAAGGACATGAACAGAAATTTTTCAAAGGAAGACAGAATAATGGCCAACAAACGTATGAAAAAATGCTCAACATCTCTAATCATCAGGGAAATGCAAATCAAAACCTCAATGAGATATCACTTATCACCAGTAAGAATGGCCTTTATCAAAATGTCCCCAAACAATAAATTTTGGCGTGGATGCAGAGATAGGAACACTCCTACACTGCTGGTGGGACTGCAAACTATTTCAACCTCGGTGGAAAGCAATGTGCAGATACCTTAAAGCGATACAAGTAGATCTACCATTTGATCCAGCAATCCCACTACTAGGCATCTACCCAAAAGATCAAATGACACTCTACAAAAAAGACACCTGTACTAGAATGTTTATAGCAGCACAATTCACAATTGTAAAGTTGTGGAAACAACCCAAGTGCCCATCAATACATGGAGTGGATTAATAAAATGTGGTATATGTATACCATGGAGTTCTATTCAGCTTTAAGAAACAATGGTGATACAGCACCTCTTGTATATTCCTAGATAGAGCTGGAACACACTCTACTAAGTGAAGTATCTCAAGAATGGAAAAACAAGCACCACATATTAACCAGCAAATTTGTATTAACGGATCAACACCTAAGTGGACATATAGGAATAACATTTATCAAGTGTCGGGCAGGTGGGAGGGGAGAGGAGGGCATGGGTATATACAAACATAATGAGTGAGATATGCAACGTTTGGGGGATGGTCATGCTTGAAGCTCTGACTTGAGGTGGGAGGTGGGGCATGGGCAATATACATAACCTTAACATTTGTAGCCCCATAATATGCTGAAATAAAAAAAAATAGGAGAAAGACTTAAAACGTATACATGGATGCCTTTAGAATAAACACAAAGATGCAGGGGAAATTGTCTATTTTTTATGGCTAAAATATGGACAGCTGTGTAGAAATATGAAAGGGTATGAGCTAATTCTAACAGTCTTAGTGGCAGAACCAGTAAGGCTTTTTATATTTAGATTCTGCTTGGTCTCTGAGTGTGCATTGCTTCCTTCTGGTGTAGGGCAAGGCCCTGTCTGGAATAGGGTTTTACAGTAAAACAAAGTAAAAACAAAGTAGGTCTGATAATTACTTTGTGGCCATTTCACATAGAATAATTTTAGGTTTTATGGCTAACATCAGGGAAGAATTGGCACAAGAGGCAGGCAAGGTCAGAAAATTTTGCTTCTGAAGCCTTTATTTTAAGGTAGTTTTTTGAATCCCATCAACATAAGATCACCTGGCTATAGACTGAGGAAAAGAAAAAAAAAAAAAACTTTCAACATTAATCTTTAGCACCTCAAACAATGATACAAAGTGGTAACATGCTTTTTACATGAGGATCAAGATTAAGCTGTTTTAAAAAACAATCTAAATAGTCTCAGAACAATGTTTTAGTGTATAAACTTGAGCACATTTATAGAGTAAGACTGCTTTGAGATTCTCATGGATTTTAACCATTATTCACTTTTTATATTAAATTACTATACAAAAATTAATAATTTAGAATTTTTTCTAGGCAAAAACTTTGTTATAGTAACATAATGTACACATAACCGGCTAGCTTGTAGAGTAGGACAAAAATGGACAAGACCAAGGTAAAAACTAAAGCTTCCAATTTAAGTTCTTTTAACTACAACTTTTAGGACAACTTTGAATCCCTAACAGTACTGTTAATATTAGATGATAGTTAGAAACACTTTTTGTGTACCTCTCTATAGGCATTGAATCAGTGGAAGTAAACCATATCTGCAGTTAGGATTAAAAGACCAAAACTAAAATGTTTTTATAAACCTTTGATGATTAAATTTGGTTTTTTGCTCTAAAAAATGCATTGAAAAGAATTATTAGTTTATGTATTGGGTTATACAATGTGTAAAGATGTAATTCTGTGATGTCAACAAAAATAATATGGATGAGGCTATCAAAGGGATGAGGCTATCAAAGGGATGAGGCTGTCAAATGGATGAAATAGATAAATGAAACAGAGAACAGGAAAACAATAGAGAAAATCAATGAAACCAAAAGTTGCTTCTTTGAAAAAAACCAACAAAATTGACAAAGATGGGCTAACTAGATGGCCTAAGGAAGAGAGATGACTAAAATTACTAAAATCAGAAATGAAAGCGAGACTGTTACCACTGATTTTACAGAAATATAAAGGATTATAAGAAATTACTGTGTACAACTGTATGCCAAAAAATTGGATAGCCGAGATAAAATGGGCAAACTCCTAGAAACACAAAACCTATTACCAACACTAAATCATGAAGATATAGTAAATCTGAATAGACCTGTACCTATTAAGGAGATTGAATCAGTAATCACACACCTCCCAACAAAGAAAAGCCCAGGACCTGATGGCTTCGTTGGTGAATTTTACCAAACCTTTATGAAATCTCTAGTAACAATCCTTCTCAAACTTCTCCAGCTGCTTTCTACTGCATTATCTCTTGCACTTTTCCCCTTGCTATTTTTAACTTGTATCCTTTTGCTATAATAAACTGGAACCATGAGTACAGTATTGCAAATTTTCTGAGCCCCATGAGTCATCCTAACATCACTGGGTGTTAGGGTATTCTTGCAGACTCCAGTGCAAACTGGATTTGCAAAGATTTTAAGAGATTATCTAAATATAGTTGCCTTTCAAAGTATTGTAGATATTCAGATGCCTCCTATTATAGATAGTAAATGATGCAATCAGACTTAAAATATACTCCAGACAGTATTCATGCAAAAAAAATGTCTCTTCAGGGAGTAGCATGTAGCAATAAAAACAACAGACTCATTATTTAGATTTACAGATGTCTATATTTTTGAGACCAGTAAAGCATTAAATTTCTCATGATTCTAAACCTTTAAGCTCAGGTTTGAGAAGTAAATCTTTAGCTGCTGACTCTGTAAATTCTGTTATTGCTAATATTTATAAATACAATATAGAATCATACTGTGAAATATTTCACTAATAACTGATCTGATGTGTTTTATTTCACTGTGCTTATTTGTGACTTCAAAATGCCATTATTCTTTTATTCTCAGTTGCTCAATTTTCTTGTAACTTATTCTTTCACCTATTACTACCTACATAATTTTAGTATTCTGTATACTTAAATTACAGTAAATATTGATTTTACATGAATGATAAGAAAAGAAAAGAGAGTTATAGTTATTACTCTCAAACAATTCATACTGCTTCTTTGATATTATAGAGAATGAAATTGCATGAGAAACTATAATACTAGGGTGTTCAAATTTAGAAATTTAACATTTTAATGAAGGCTTCTAATTACTGAATATTTTTAACTGAATCTGGCTCCTCCCACTCTATATAATATTTTTGGTAATATTATTAAGTATATCAGTAGTTTACTTTTTATCACTGAGTACTACTTTATTTTTGTGGATATTAAACATGTTTTTATCCATTCGCCTGTTGGACATCTGCATTTTTCCAGTTTTGAGCTGCCATGAACATTTGCATATATTTTTTGGCCTTTCTTTTTTTTTTAAACATATGTCTTCATTAATCTTGAGTAAATACAAAAGAGTGAGTCATAAGACGGGCATGATCATCTTTATGAAAAACCAACACATAAATTTCCAAAGTAATTGAATAAAGTTACACTCCTACCAGTAATGCATAACATTTCACTTGCTAAACACTCCTGGCAACATTTAGCGTTGTCAGTCTTATTAATTTTTAGTAATATATCGTTATGGATTTGTTTTCACAGTTCCCTAATTACTAGTGACCTTGAACAATTTTCCTTGTGATGAATAGCAATTCATATATCTTAAAATTCATCCTTTTGAAAACTTTTGCCTATTTACTCTCAATCTGTGTACTTTTATTCCAAGTCTCTTGTATTTTTATACTAGCAGCAAAGTTATAAAATTTAGCATAATTTATTTATAATAATGCCAAAAATCTAAAACATTTAGAAATAAATAACAAAAAACATATAAGATGTCTATACTTAAAGATAACAGAACATTTAATAAAATAAAAGAACACTTAAATAAATGGAGAGATATATTTTGTTCTGGAAAACTCAACATTGTTAAATATCAGTGCTCTCCAAATTAATTGCAGATTTAATAAAATCCCTATCAAAATTCCAACAGTACTTATTTTAATGGGCTAAATGAGTGTAAGACATATGGAAATGCAAAAGATCTAAAATATCCACAGTCATCTTAAAGAAGAAAAAGTTTGAGGATTTACAATACCTGATTTCAAGTACGGCTGATTCTAAAAGGGAATGGAAGTAAATTAGCTCCACCTCCAGGAGGGGGAGTATCTATACATTTTATTTGGAAATTTTCTAAAAGGATGTCTTCTCCTGTCATTTGTTTATTTATTCCATCATTGACTTTTATTAGGAAGGACTCTTAGGTATTTTATAATTTGAGTTATAATCCAATGCTACATTATCTATTTTGTAGCTCAAATTGTTCCTGGTTTGGCAATTTAGAAGTGAGGAGTATGGCTCCAGGCCAAAATAGTATGCTTGAACTTTCAGATACAACCACAGGCAATTATAAGATTTTGCCTTACAGGTGCCATGGGAGAAGCTACCCTCTGTACATGCTTGGTGCACACAGTAAGCATTTTCCTATATTTCATAGGAAGTTGCAGTCAAGGACTTACAGCTGCCAAGGCCAGCCATGTATATACACATTGAGCAAATACAAGCCTGTGTGCAGACTGTAGCTTGTCCTATGAAACCTGCCAGGCAAAGCCTTATAATATCCTGTGGTGCCGCCTAACTTCTGCTGGTCAGCTGGAAAAGGGTGAGCGTGATTGCCAGCAACTCTGGGTGAATCTAAGTCATCTGGCAGCTTAGGGGCTTGGCTTTTAAGTCTTTTCTAAATAATTTGAAAGAACCATGTTATTGCTTATCCTTATGCAAGGAATATTACAGTTTTTATTCACATTTTTACAGAAGTAGGGACTCTTGCATTATATAGTGGGAGGAAGGGTTGTTTTATTGTTCTCCTTATCTTTTGGCCATCATCTCTTTGAATGCAACCTCCAAAGGCAAGAAAGGGAAAGTTTAGTGGTTCCAGAACTGATAATAAATCTTCACAGTGAAAGGAAACTGCAATTACCTATTAAATTCTTACTTTTAATTTTTGGCCCTAGAAAAATCCTTACCATGACATCAGCTCTACAATGTATTTAAGATTTCTGTATTCTATTTGAGATTTCAATTGTCTCTCCTGAGAGAGTCATGTAGAACATCTAGAAACAAGTTTCCATAATATAGTAAAACTTGTGTGTTGACTTGTACTTATTTACCGATTTTTAATTTTTATTAATTCAATCAAGTAAACCATGAAGGACGCTTTGCAAAAATTATGAAATATGAAGTAAAATGGACCAAGTATGCCAAATTAAACTATTTTGGTCTTCAATTTTTAGTAATAAAAGCAATATTATTACAGGTATCCAACTTCTTCTTTTCAGAAAAATATCCTTTTCTGATGCCAGGCTCATTCGAGATGGTAAAGTGTTACAATCCTACCCTCCAGTGGACATAAGTAGAATTTTTCTTATTTCTACTCACTTTGAAGTTGAGAAAGTAATTTGTCATTGAAGTTATATTTTTTTTTTATTTCCTGTTGAATCTATTTGAATTCTACAAAATACAAATTATTTCTCCTTTATAATTAATTTTATATCTTAAATAGTATATATAGATATACATTCATACATGTGTTTAAGTCATTGAAGAAATTAATTTATGTCAATATAATAAAAGGATTATCTGAAAGTTTTACTTTAATTTCTCTACTTTTCTGTTATGCTGTATATCTCAGTTTTACCTTTAATTCACATAGGTGCTGTTCTAACTCTCAAAAACTTCATGAACTGAATTACTTCTGCTTACTTTATTAGGGACATTACTGCCAACAAAGAACTTTAAAGTAAATCTCTCGGTGAATCAACATTAATTTATCTATGCTTCATACTTTCAAAGCTCTGCTATATGATAAGAGGATAAAAATTAAACCATTATTTAATGGATTTAATGTATGCTACTTCGCAAGAGGGACAGAACAGTTCCATTTTAATAGTTATGCCTTAAGTGGATGCATAAAAAAATCAAGCCTCATCCCACCTGCCCAACATCTGATAAATGTTATTCCTATATGTCCACTTAGGTGTTGATCAGTTAATATCAATTTGCTGGTGATGTGCACTATCTAAGGGATGGTCACACTTGAAGCTCTGACTTGAAGGGGGCGGAGGGTATGGGCAATATACGTAACCTTAACATTTGTATCCCCATATTATGCTGAAATAAAAAATAAATAAATAAAAAATAATAAAAGAAAGAAAAGGCAAAAAATAAAATCAGGCCTCAGAGTTAGACAAGATAAATAAAATGCAATATGACTTACATGTGCAAATTACATACATATACATAAAGAGGAATATCTTTAATGAAAATAATGTATAGGACATACACAAATAGACAGGATAGGGACTTAGAGCAGTGAAGACCTGTTTTGCTACTTTCTAGTTGAATGACATTGGGCAAATTACTTCTCCACTGAAAGCTTTTTTTAAATTTATTTATGTTGGCAATATTAATCTTACAAAGTCATTATGAGGATTAAATGACACTACATATAAACCATGTAGTTCAGTGTCTGATATAATCCCTACGTCTCCTTGAACAAAATTTAAATTTCTCCCAAAATAAAGGATAAAAACACGAGGCATTTTAAAAATAGAAACACGTTTCATCAGAGTCATTTAGTTAGTAAAGCAAATATGGGAAACAAAAAACACAGGATTTACAAGTATGTATGATTAAACAGCACAGAGCATTTCTTTAAATATTAATAATAGGAATATACCACATTGTTAATTCTCCAAGGAGACTAAAAATCATATTTAAAAAGCATAAAACATATTTCAATGAAATATTTTCCCTTCTGGTTTATGTATAGTCATATCTCACTAAAGGATTATTCATACACATTTTTCAATAGTTGTAGTGATTTTTAGTAACATAAGAAATTATATCTGGTTTAATTGTTATAGTGGTGTTGATTCTATTTTGAACCCATCTATTAATAGGGTAACCACATTCCCATCAGAATAAAATGTTTCCTTACTGAAAATCTAATCTTTGCTGAAATTTAGGTTTGTGGACTTTATAATATTCTGCCTCATTAAATAGTTTGTAACTACATTTTTGGCTGGTGAAGTATAGCTAATACCTATGCTTTAAGATATTTTAGGTTGAAACTAATAATTATTAGGAAATTGCATAATTTAGTCTAATACATAAGAAGATATTGTATATAGATCATTCAAACAGGATAAATATCATCCTCAAAAATATCAAGTGTTTGAAAAATGATCTTTATACATATGCTATCTAGGTACAGTTGATAGGTACAGTTGAATTCATTTAAAAAACCCAAAACAAAATATTTTAAAGACAAGATGTGGAAAATAATCAAATCTTATAGTCGTATTTATTAACAATTAGAAATACATTTCTTTGAGAAAAAATAAATAGTTTTAAAACATTATCTTCTAAAATTTGGAATGTAAATTATTTAGAATCTGTATATAAGAAGCTGATATTTTAACGAAATGCTTGAGTTATATACAAAATAAAACAAAAATATAGAAAATTCCTCAGGGTCATGATTAATGTCATTAGAAACTTCAACTGTTTTTTTTTTTTTTTTTTGCTAGGTTGCATTTTTAATCACTTTTTTTCATGTTTACACTTTTGCTGAAAATTCTGGCTTGTTTCCCATTCTTTCCTAGGATAACAGATCTACACAATAGAAGGTGTGTTTTGACTGTAGTAGGGAGTATATTACACAGGGCCAACATCAGAAACCCGGTGAAAAGACCAGCTCTGAGAATGCTGTCATAACCCTGTTGTAATCATTCTTTTCCCAGGAAGGAAGAAAGGGAAAATATTTAAAAGTAAGTTGGTGAGGTAAATGGTAAAAGTAAAACAAAACAAAAAAAAATGCTAAATTTCTGTCTTAAGTAACTGTATATTTAAAGTTGGAAACAGAAAAAGAAAGTTTTAGAGGAGGAAGAGATGGAGTCTAGTTTTGTCTTGTCAAACTGTATCCAACATATGGTTAAAATTACATACCTAACACTGAAGAGATTGATCCTGGTTAGAGAAGCTAATTTGGGTTGCTCTGCATGTAGATGGAAATGAAAATATAGCAATTAAGCAAGATCTCAGGGAGCAGCAACTGAGGGGAAAAAAAAAAAAAAGCTTTCCAATAGGAGAATCTAGATCTGCTTATATGGCTCTGGATAATGCCTCATTTGGGCAAAGGTAATTATAGAGAAAACCCATAGTCACTGTGGAAGGTTGTACTCAAGGGTGTGAATGCCAGGAGGCGTGGATAATTATAAGACAATAATATGATGGTCTGTTATAAAAAGCCTGGACAAAATACAAATCACTGCTACAGAATTCATTGTTATAAGTTCATGAGGCCATAGGTGTAATTTATAAATCCCTTCTTTCATGATCCATTCTGTTCTCTTACCTTCCAGGTAGAAGCTCAACTGTTATATTTCCCTTTACTTGTCAGGGAGACCTCAAATTTTATTATCAAAATCTCTTAATCTTTCATAGTCCTGTCTATTCTTTGTTGCTATAATTTTCCCTTTACTTGTGCTGTTGAAAATTAAATTAATGAACAGAGGCCCAGAAAATCCCTTGAAATTCAGAAATGATAGTTCTTGATCCTATTGCATAGTAAGGACCAGATTTCTCCTTACTATAACAATCAAGCATTCCAATTAGTATAGTAACTTCCTTTGCTTGTTCATTCAGTGTAACAAGACAAAATGGCAAGGTGGCAGTTTCAACTTCTAATTCAATGGAATGATATTTGTCATCTCCGATGGAGGCATTTCTCCCTTGGGAACCAAGGAAGTGAGGAGAAGGCAAAGTTGTAAGGGCAGAAAACAAAAATTCTGTGGCTGGGTTATGAGATTTAATAATAAGAGAATCTAATTGTACTTTCAGATATGAGTCAGATTCTAAGATCTATGTATTCTGCCTAGGGGATAAATAGTGCCATATTTTGATTACTGATTAAAAGAATCTACTTCACCTTTCACAATAAAACTCTATATTTCATAAGATTATTCTCAATTGGTGATTTAACTTTTGTCCATTCCATTGTCTTTTAGGCTATCCCACCATTCTATTAGGCTACTATTTCCAGGTGATGGAGCATAAAGAATACTCATAAACTTGTGCCATGTTTTTTGGGAAGTGAGTTATAAAATTAGTTTCTTGATGAAAAGCAATGTTTTGCAGAATACCATAATGGTGAGTCAGGTATTTAATAACTCCATGAACAACATGGCTTAGCAGAAGCACCATGGGCAAGGAAGGGGTAAGTATATATTTAGTTATATATCTGTTCCAGTGAGGATAATTCTTTGACAGCTTCATTATGGAATAGTCTCAATACAACTTACTCGCCACCAGGTGACCAGCTCAGCTACTGGTGAATGGGGCCATCTCACAGGCTTACCATGGGTATCTGCTATAGGTAGGTATGACACTGTGCTACCTTGGGTAAGCATTTCAGCCTTGGTAAAGAGAAATCTATGTGATTGAGTCCGTGAGTAGGCTGTGTCTCCACCACCATGGCAACTTTTTACCTGGACCTATGCAAGTACTAGATTGGCTGGGGAAAGGGAATGACTCACATCTACAGAATCTGTCATTTTGTACTCATATATATTGAGAGTCTTTTCTGCAATAAATGCCTTTTGGTGAGTATTCACATGTGAGATAAACATATTCACTTTCTATGTCCTTTCTGAAATGTCTACCTATGTATCTTCATACACACCATTCTAGTACTAAAACTTTATTGAGCCAAAAGAATTGCTCATGCTTTTGGCAATTCTTTCAGATTTACAATTTTCTCTCCTCATCATATGAATCTCTGATTAAATTCAACATAATTAAGATAATTCCTGTTATTTAAATGCTTTTTAATTTATTTTACAACAATAAGAAGTAATAGTAGTAGATGTAATATTAGTAGTAGTAGAAACTCTAACACTTAGGAAGTATATTATGTTTATTAGGCCATGTGCTGAGTATGTTGCCTATACCATTTCATTTAGTTCTTTCAACACAATATTAGATATAGATGAGATTATTGAGGTATAAGGACTCCAAGTAACTTCTCATATATCACAAAGCTGGAACATAATTATTGAGTTCAACAACCTGTGTAGAATAAGATTTGGGGGATGGGTTGGAATGAGACAGAAAGAAAAATAAGGGTAAGAGTGGATACTGACCATGTTAGGTGTCAGGTGCTAATTTATGTCCAAGTAGAAATATTTAGATTCAGGAGAAGAAGAAAAGAAAAAACCTTAAGTCTAATTTCTGAGAAATTCTACCAATAAGACATTTGGTAGATGCAGGCTGAGGAAATGAAAGAAGAGTCAGCAATACCAAAGGAAGATTAGGAGAATGTTCCTGGGCTTGATTCAGTGCCGAGAAATTTGCCAATAGAAAATGGGATTCTAGCAACAGATGAAGATGTCTGTTTTCATGAAAAATATGTTCTTCCAGAAAGAAGAGTGTGCTGAAGTCTTGACTGAATCCACTGGGAAAACCTGAAAGTTTTCTCAGCAATGTTAGCTTGTATGCCTGCATCTGAGTGTCTGTTCTTTTAATGTAATTCCTAGAGAGAGATTTACCCTGAGCTATAACTGCCAACACTTCTTGGGATTTGGAAGTTTAGGAAATAAATACTTCTACTCTAAAGGAAATCAGAGTAATTGACCACAGCATCCACCATGTGGAAACAGAAAAAGGAGAACACTTGAGAACAGAAGTAAAAGTTGTAGAGAAGAGAAAGTGGAAATGAAGTATCTAAGTATTTGCGGAACTTGTGGATTAGGGTGGAGAGAGGGGCCATTGCATGCAGGAGAAAAGTAATGATCCACAAACAGCTTTTCTAGAATCAAGACAGAAGCCTGCTCTCACCCACTAGGATATAAGTGGACAAAAAGTAAGTAAGACAGACAATCTCTCATGAGTCTTCTCTCCAATTGCATGCCAAATGGACTGCTAAAGGCAACTTCAACCTCATTCTTTACTATTCGAAAGCCAGTCACCACACAGCCCACACTTAAGGAGTGAAGAATTAAACTCCACCTTTCTGAAGAAGGGTGTATTTACATAAATCATTTGGTATTCTTCTGGGCAGGAAATATGTCTCTTCTCTCACGTGCATTTATTTCTAAAGTTAGATATTTATATCAGTAGGAACTCAAAGAGATGTATTGTATACTCTAAGTTGTAATCTAATAATATAGTACTTGTTCCTCAAATTGCCCCAGCTTTGGCCACTGAGAACATGTTCAGTTTGGCTCCTGTTTTCTTTTGATATGCTGCTACTTTTTTTTGAGGGGGGAGTGGAGGGGATCTTTCTTATTTTATGGCACTACAAGGGCTCATCTTGTATACTCCCTGCTCCGACTCTAGAATCAGCTATTTCTGTAAGAAGTTCTAGTTTCTTTTGTTGGGAATGGTATTAGAACCCAAGATCTGGGTGTGCTTTTCATGACTAAAGTGTTACTGCATTTAGGCTTTATTAGTAGACAAAGTACACGAAAACAAATGGATATATATTATATGTGTGTATATATATTATATACATATATCTCCACACACAGAATTACTATAGTATGGAGTAATCCATATCTATATTTCTATTAAGCTATACATGAGTGCATACTGATATCCTCAATTTTAATTCAATACTGCATGGTTCACTCTGCCTCCACCCTCCTTGTCCCCCACTTAATTATCTGTGAATTCCTTCCTTCCTTGAGAATGAAATATCTGGATCCCAATATTTCCTGCTTTTTTACTCATTTATTGATTCCAGAATATATATAGCAGTTTTATAATTGTTAGTGCCTATTCTGGTGACACAAAACTTTACCAAATATGGTGTTTATATATAGTTTCCTGTATGTTTTGACTTAAAATTTCCAGTCAAAGCACAGTTTTTCATAGTTACTTAGGTCAGCATCTTCTCCATCCCCTTCAGTGAGGTAATGCAACATATTTTAATACAGTTAGATTATTTTTTTCACAGTCAGCATGCCATCCTGAAACTTCCTGATCTTTTGGTAAATGTTTTAAAATGTCCACATATTAAGGCTCAGTTTTAATGCTATAAAGTTCTAAGGGTTTTGAAAATGAATAGCATCATTTATATACCATAAATTCACTTCAAAAGCAGGTTTACATGACTTATAAAGAAAATATAAAGAAATTACTTAGCTTTAACATAAAAATAAACAATTGAAAGTACTATAAAGAGATATAGACAAACTAATAATATAGTGGGAGACTACAATACTCTCTCAATGGCTGATTCAAGAAGCAGTCTTGGTATTACTAATAAAATAAATCTGATTAATACAGTTAAAATTTTAGCCTAATTGACATACATATATTATATATATATATATATATGTGTGTGTGTGTGTGTGTGTGTGTGTGTGTGTATATATATATCATTACACTTAACAATGAAATAATTTTTGGAACAACATTCCTGTAAATTATCAAAGCAAACTACATATTAGGTTTTTAAAATCCCTCAACACATTTCAAATGATTAAAATATTTCAGAGTATACTGGAATTAAGCTGGAAATTTATAGCAAGTTTTAATTTATAACCAGAAAAATCTCCAAACCCCTGTTAAGAATAATATATTTCTAAACAATGAATGGGTCAGAAACAAAAAGAAAATTAAAATTTTTTAAATATTTTAAATGAAAGATAATGAATATATGCTAAAGAATAAATTTTGTAATAAAGACAAAGCTGTGCATAAAAGGATATTTACAGCATTGAAAGCATCTTTTAGAAAAGATGAGAAACTGAAGCTTTTATCTCAATAAGCCAAAAAATTGGCAAAGCAACATAAGAAAAAAAGTAAATAATATTAATGAAATGGGAAGAAATCAATGAAATAGAAACTGAATATGCAGTAGAGAAAATTGACAAAGCCAACACTGGTCCCTCGAAAAGTTTGAGAAATAGATAAATACTTAGCAAGACAAAGAAATAAGAAAGAGAGAGAGATAGAAAGTATCAGGAATGAAAAAGGAGAAAGAAATTTACGGGCACTGAAATTATAAAAAGAGAATATACTGCATGACTTACCAACATTTTTGAAATGATGATATGGTCAAATATTTCAAATAAAGTAACTTACTAAAGTTTAGCAAAACAATATTGCAAAATTATTTCCTGTTGTATTCCTTGGTGTTGCATTGAATCTATTAATTGAGGGCTAATTGACTTATTTAAATATTAGTTGCACAATTTATGAACATGAGATACCTTCTCATATGTTGAGATCATTTTTAAATTTCATGCAATAATGTTTGAAATATTCAGTACAAAGGTCTAGTAAATAATTGTTACATATATTCTTCTTTTATAAAATATCTACTAAATACTTACATTTACTTACTTGCTAATAAATTGTCTCCCAAATTAGGACAATTATTTGCTAATAGATTATTTCCAAAATTGAGGTTCAGTTCTTTCCATTTTTGTTTGAAATGTGGCTTTACCACTTTCTCATTTAATACGTAGGTCTATGCCCTCTTCTCTTAAATTTGGGCTACCTTTTTTATTTCCTTTGAGCAATAAGATAAGGCAGAAGTGATGAAACTAGAACTTAAAAAAAACCTTAAAAATCTCCACTTTTGCCCTCCTAGAATGCAGCCCTAAATTTTTCATGTTATGAAAGCACCTCATATGAATGAGGGGCTCAACTGTCCTTATTATTCCTACTGAGCATCCAGTTGATCCATTATCTAATATACTTATCATATTTTATAGTGAGAACATTTGAAATTTTCTTTCTTAGCAGTTTTGAAGTCTACATTATTATTAAGTATACTACATTATTATCAAGTATATAATAATATTTATATTCTTAAGTATTATTAGGTATAGTCATTATTTCTACATGCTTTTATTATGACTCACGATATTGGAAAAACTCTTCTAGATATTGACCTAGGCAAAGAATTTATAAAGAAGACCCCAATGGCAATCACAGCAACAACAAAAATAAATAACTGAGACTTGATTAAATTAAAAAGCTTCTGCACAGCTAAGGGAATAATCAACAGAGCAAATGGATAACCTACAGAACGGGAGAAAATCATCCAATAAAGGGCTAATAGCAATAATCTACAAAGACCTCAAGAAAATCAGCAAGGAAAAAACAAAAAGCCCCATTAAAAAATTGGCAAAAGACATGAACAGAAGCTTTACAAAAGAAGATAGACAAATGGCCAATAAGCATATAAAAAATGTTCAATGTCACTAATTATCAGGGAAATGCAAATTAAAACCACAATGAGATATTACTTTTCTCCAGTTAGAATGGCTTTTATTAAAAAGTCCAAAAACAATAGATGCTGGCATGTATGCAAAGAGGAACGTTTCTACACTGTTGGCGGGGCTATAAATTAATACAACCTCTATGGAAAACAGTATGGAGATTCCTCAAACAAAGAGTTGACCTACCATTTGATCCAGCAATCCTACTACTGGGTATTTTCCCAAAGGAAAAGAAGTCATGTTATCAAAAAGACACCTGCATTTGAATGTTTATTGCAACACAATTCACAACTGCAAAGTTGCGGAAACAACCTAAATTACCATCAATTCATGAGTGGATTAACAAGATGGGTATATGTATATTATGCAAAACTACCCAGCCATGAAGAAGGATAAATTAAGACCTTTTGAAACAATTTGGATAGAACTAGAGACCATTACCCTAAGTGAAGTAGCACAAGAATGGAAAAACAAACACCACATGTACTCACTATTAAACTAGAACTGATGATCACGCGTGTGCACAGAGGGAAATAAAACTCAGTGGAAATCAAGCAGGAGGGTAGGGAGAGGAGAAGATGGGCAAAAACCTGCCTAATGGGTACAAAGAACATTATCTGGGTGATGGCCCCACTTATAACCCTGATTCAAAAATAATAAAATCAATATATGTAACTAAAAACATTTGTACCCCTGTAATATTTTGAAATAAAAAAAAATATTGCAGGTCTATAAAATCATAGAATTATGTCTTTTTTCCAATCTCATATATAATATTTGAATGTGGAATCTATACTTATACATTTCTGGAAAAATTTATACATTGCAATGAAAAGAATTTTGATATGCTAAATGTTCTTTCTGATAAAAATGTATTTGTCTCTGACATTTCATTTCCTCTCTCTTAAAAGATATTCAATTCCTGTCTTTTAGTGTGGTATTTTTCAACATTTCCAGGCTTGAAGTGGTTAACTGAGATGCCCAGAATTTGAGATTTGGCTTAATAGTAAATTATATTCCTGCCCGAGACTTCTCAAATAATGGGAAAAAGATACTATCCTGCTAAATATGCAAAATAGCACTAGTGATCCAAAGAGTGGTTTAACATCTGCAAAATATAAAGGACAAAATTATAAAAAGTCTAAAACTAATTTTCAGGAAGAAAACAAGATTCTAATAAAGGTCTGAAGACTCAACTACTTTGGTATATGGCATCGTTAAAGTTAATACACATGGATGCAAAATCACTTACTTTAAATTATTTCAGTAGCAGGTTGATGGCTATTCCCTTAACCTGTGGTTTCATAATGAAGCTCTTTTCACCTTTGAAATAATCAGGAGCCCATATCCACATCTGCAGATAATAACAATTGAAAGGTAAGATAAGAATATTCCTGGGATAATGGTGATTTAATTGAGGTGTTCTGCCATTAAATTCCTATTACTGTGCAATGGAGCTTTACAAACCACCTCGAAGAAAATGAGTCATTTCAGGACAATAAAATTGTACATTTCATGGGTCTTATAAATATTAATATAACGAATTTTGAAAATAAACATTCAATTAGTAATATATCCAGAAGAAGTAAAATAAACTTTGTTAACTGAGCAACATATGTATTTTAAGATTGCTTTAATATGGCAATTCCTAAAAACTTCTGAACTATATTGAGGTATGCCTTAATGACTAATCATTCAAACTGATTAGAGAGAAACAACACAAAAGCATTTAAAACATATCTCCAAGTATAAATTTTTATATTATCTTTCTGTCTTTTTGAATCTGTGGTAAACACAAAAACACACTCCCCAACCTCCCTCTCCCCAAAATATTCACATCCTAATTCCTGAATCCTAAGGATGCCTTGTATGGCAAAAGGGACTTTGAAAATATGCTTATGTTAAGGATTTTTAAATGGAGAGGTTATTCCGGATTATCTGGCTGAGCCTAATGTATTCACAGGGTCCTTATAAGAAGAAAGCAGGAGTGTCAGAGAAAATGTGACAATAAAAGCAGAGATTGGAGTGATGCAGGCATCACAAGATAAGAAATGCAGGCAGCATCTGGACGCTAGAAAAAGCAAGGAAACAGATTCAACTCTAGATTCTCTAGGAGGAAGGCAGCCTTGGTATTCTATTGAGAATATTGACCTCCATAGTTATTAGATAATAAATTTGTGTTGTTTTAAGATACTGAGTTTGTGGTAATTTGTTGAAGAGGTAGTAGAAAACTAATATACAATCTCATAAACAGAGTAGGCATGTGTGTGTGCGCCTATGTGTATGTACATCTGTGTATATATACACGGACATAGAGACACACACAGATATTAATTACTGTACATATACAATTACTGCCTTTAAAACCTAAGATATTACTACAGTGAGACTATCTTATACCCTTTAAGTTTGTACAACTTATAAGGCTCTACTCTGTATTGTGTTGATTTTTGTTTGCAAATTAAAAAAAAAATTATATATTGGTATTTTTCCTACAGCAAAAACCACTTTACTGCCACAGCGATGCATATATATAGCCCCACACTGAGATGTGAAAAAGCTCATGTCCATCTATTAAAGAGGAAGAGGACATTTTTTTCTTCTCAAACCTCACCTTCCTGACATTGTAGGAGTAGCAATTGCAGGGTGTACATCACTGTTATCTTCCTAATATAGCCTGGAGAATGTTTCAAAGAATAGGAATGGGGAACTGAACTAAGGCAGGTAGCCCGAGTTTACAGGTGGAGACAAAAAGAAGGATCTGAACAGTGAGTGAAAGTTTTAAAGAGTGTGGGGTTAAGAACTTGTGGGAGTTGAGTTTTTTTACATGTTCTCATTCTTTTTTGTTTGATCTGATTTACACTTCAGGATCAAGTTTTGCTATCATGCTTCTTTTCTTATTGAAGTTTCATTTACTTAATTTCACCCTTTGTTTGCCTTTTCTGTGTCAACCTCTGCTACATCTACATTATTTTATTATTCAACTCTGAGTCCTTCCCTTAATAGCATATGAAAATTCTCTTTCTCCTCTGCCAAGCTTCTTAAAAGAAGTGACTATATTTGTTGTTTTTGCTTCCTTACCTAACGTTTTCAGAAATTGTGTATGAATCTTGAAAAGACAACTAAACCTTCTAAGGGCCAAGTTCAAAGTATCCTTCTCTTTCCTTTTCTTGTATTATAAAATACTGTATTAAATGCAAATGGAAAAACACTCTGATTAAAATCAGATACTTTTGAACTGTATTATTTCTAAAAAGACAGATTGAATTTATTTTCTATAGAAAAAAATATTTATTATTTCAATGGCAATACTCATACAGAATCTCACACTGAGATGCTAGAAACTCAAGTCACTTTTAGGAGGAGGAATAAAGGAATTTCTCCTATTCAGGCCTTTTCTCTTTGACAGAGTAGCAGTAGGTCCCAGTTCCAAGTTCTTGCTTCTTCGTCTTCCTACTTTTGCATAAGGAATGTTTCAACAAGTAAAACTTTTCTCTGAGCTTCATACCAAAGTCTGTCTTCATGGATTGGTGCCTGGGCCACATCAGAGATCCACTTTCAATATAAAGACAGAAAATTTAAAAAAACAGGATGAAATATTATATCATGCAAACAGTAATCATGAAGAAATTTTAGTGGCTATATTAACATTAAACAAAAATAGACATCAAGGCAAACACTGTCACCAGAGAAAAGAGAAAATATTATAATAGTAGCTATTTTAATTCATCAAAAATCCATCAGAACCATAACATCTATACTCCCTAATAACACCACTTCACAAGGAAGCAATGCAAAGATTGCAGCTTTAGGTAGGGACATTTGGTATCTAGACAGAAATGGAAATTGAAGCGTTTGATAACAGACATTTTGGTGATAATATTGTTTGATATATACTAAGTTGGAGAATAAACACCACTGTGATTACAGGTGGACATGGCTCATAGGACTTATGGCAGCTGCTATAAGTTAGTGTTGACTTTTAAGTGCTTAGTGGAAATAGTTTTGGTTGCATTTGATGTCTCCAAATTTTTTGCAGTGAATTATAACTTTGGGTTGAACATAGAGTTTCTCAATGTTCTACAATGTTTATAGCACTATTGCTACTGGATGCTGAATCTATTATTTTCTTTTTGTGAGTCTCTTGCTCTCCTAATATATAAATTCAAATGAAGTGCTATAGGTAAAAATTGTTAGTAATATGATCCAAATGGACCAACAATCCTTTCTTTCTGTTTTCTATTCCTTTGGTGAGACTTGAGCAGTAATGCGATATTGATACTCTAATTATGGCTTATATTTAATCACTTAATTTGCCTATATTGGAAACATGTTTGCTATTTTCCCTAGCTTTTTGTCACTGCTGCACTAATTGTATCCAAAAAATGCAAGTCTAACATCTTTATTGATCTATGTAATTAGTACTAGAATCATATTATAGAAAATCTTTTAAAAGTCAGGGTGCATCATGCATAAACAACTATTTTTACTCATTGCCATTTTAGGCAATTAGCTTTGCGATCACTATGATATTTTCCCATAGCATGGCAAGTACAAAAAGCACACAGAAGAATTTATTATCTGTTCAGGGAGTAGTATTTTCAATGAAATACATTGTAAAAAAATAAGATTGAGGTAGTTTGCAGTGTCTATAAATGATTATCAAGAAATTTTTCAGCAATGGAGGTAATAAATTATATTACAAATCCATGTCTTCAATGTTTGAGTAACAATGATAATTGCCATTTGGTGTTTTTCTTTTTTTTTTTTTTTTTTATATATAAGGAACCGTAGCATGTCTAAGTTATATGCCCTCAAGTAATTAAAAAGGCAATAATGTACAGCAATAATTAAAACACCATAAAGTGCAGCCTTCCAAATAAACAAATATCAGTGTTTTATTAGAGAGTTTTGTAAAGAATATAAATGTCTTTGGATCATTATCACAAATGCCAGTCCAGGTTGAGTCAATATGTAAATGAGATTGTAAGCCTCTGTAGGATGTTCAGTGCACTGATGCCCATCGTAGGCTTAAATATTAAAGAAGTATAAATAGAAACTGATGAGCCTCACATATTATCGGAAGTAATTTCAAGCCTTTGCAAAAATAAGATAAAATTTCATTCAAGGAAGTTATCAGGCAGCGGAGCATAGTTAAAACTCATCAGCCTGTTCAATCATAGGCACAGTAATAGGTTCTGTAATTTACTCTAAGAAGGATTTTTGCTTAATTCAAATGTTTTCAGATAGTTCCAAGGGCTTTAATGAGAGTAAAACTCCATCTTGTATAAATTATCCTTCCATATATTTTTCTGGTCTCTTACTGTAATTTTAGAGGTCAAATTACCAACTTGGGGTTTTCGTATAGTGAGAAACAGATCCAGTGGCTGAAGAAAGTGGCTATTTACATGGAATTATATCCACAGTAAATGGGATTCCTTGAAAATTGTTTAAATTAGTGAAAACAAACCAGTAGGAAATTGAGGAGTAGTGATTAGGTTAGGCTGAATCTACAAAAAAAAGTTACTTGTTTAAATGGCTCTCTTACAAATAATCTGTTAATTATAACAGTATAATAAAAATTGGGTAAAAATCAAGAGTATTAATTTTAAAAGTAAAAGAATGTCATCCATAGTAATCCTATACCTCCTTTAGTTGCAAATGACAAACTCAATTTCAGCAGATTTTAGCTGAAAGGGGATTTATTTGAAATATAATGGGAAACATTTGATATGATATACAGAATCAGAATTGCCTATCTAATTGTCAACTATAAATGAAAACAAGCTTAAAAAGGCAAGCTTTTTCTCCTTGATTAACAAATAACATGGTTTTAGAAGTAGTCAAATATAGTGATGCTTCTTTTCAAACTTTATTTGTTCTTGAGTGTTGCAAGGTGAAATCTCAATGGTTTTGTGTTATGTTACTGGTTATATATTAATCAATTTTATGCATTTCTATGTGAATGTAAAAGAATTATAACTATCCTCAAAACTATATTAATCTCTTTGCAGGGGCTCTGCATCATAAGACAGTTCAATAAGGGAGCCAGAAGTCTATACTCATTATTTTTCACAGCCTAATGAAAAATAAACACTGAAATAAATTTTAGCTAATTAAACGCGACAAGAAATAAAGCCTACACTTAGAAAAGCAAGATCCATTCTGGTAATCTTGCACCTCGGCATTTCATTGCTAACTACTTTTGGTGCACTCCCTGATAGGAGAAAATTGAATGGCATTAAATTTTCTCAATTTTTCCAACATTAGTAATGGTTTAAACCTTATGTTCACTCTTGTTATAAATCACTTATTTAAAATAGCCAACCATATACTTGCTTGTGCTTTTCTCTCTAAAGTCATTTGGCTCAATGCTAACTTCCAGAATCTTCCCCAGAAAAGCATTTTTCACTCTGATTCTAGCCCTCTAGATGTTCCTCTGGAAACAAACAAACATACAAAAACCAAAAACAAAATGCCTTGATGAAACAAAATGTGTTTTAGATGCAGTTTATTTTCATAATAATTTTGAAAAATATTAGACTATTATGTGTTAATATAATCTAAATGCAAGTGGCAAAAAGAAAATGAGGGTCTGTTAATGATTTTAAAGGCTCCCTATTTTTTTCCCTCTCCCTTTCTCTCACTTTCTTTCCCATCATTTCTTATTTCTTCTTTCTTTTCTTTTTTCTTCCTTCCTGCAAGTGGGCTAAATAAATGTGCTTGATTATTGAGTTATTTCTTTATTCTAAAGAATAACATTTTAATTTAGGTTAACCACAAACTAAATTCAATTTACCTTTTAAAACCCTAATTTTCTTTTTTTAATGGATTGAGATCACTTTATAAAAAAGATATAGTATTTGAGACAAATAGAATTTATGAGTAAAAACTGATGGGCAAAAACATCATTGATTTTTTAATACAGGAAAATAATTTATAATGTTATTAATAAAAAACTGATGATTTCTTAGTGTAAGAAAATATCATGATCTTCATGATAAGAAAATATCCAATGATTCTAACCAATCATTTGGAACTTTTGACCAAAGATTGAGAAAAGTTAAAATTTAGATCTCTTAATTATCTGGATTGTCTTGTCAAATTATACAAAGACATAAAATAATTTCCATGACCTTAATTCATTTAGTGTTATCTCTACTAAGGAAAGACTATTCTATCTATGTCAACACATTTTCTTAAATAATGTTGATTTGTGAAATATAACAATAGTTTAGAATATATGTTTCTTATTCAACTTGAGAATATATTATGGTAAATATTATCAGATAATTCTGAGATCTAAAAGGATAAACATTATTAGTTCAATGCAGTTCAAATATTTCAAGAGAATAAACAATATTTTAGGGGGGCTGCTGGATTATTGTTTTTTAATAGCTATAACTTCAAAGTTTTTTATTAATTTATCTGCAAACTGCACAAACAATTCGCATGACTGCCTCACAAAAAAAACACGACTTTTAGATTACCTAAAATATGCACAATATTCAACAACAAACAATTTTATATACCTTTGATCTTCATTGCAGCCAACTAGCTATTTACAATGCCACTAGAATAAAATGAGACGATTATTATTTATTTTTCATAAAATCTACTCTTCAAAATTTTGGCTATGCATATAAAAGTCTTATGTAATATGTATTAATTTAGGCTAATTCATATTTTTATATGTATATATACAGATAAGTGACATTTGTTTCTAATTAGCTAAGAGTAATTCTGTGTAAAATTCATATTGAAATTATTTAAAGCCCTTTCTAATTAAATATTATTTTTGATTACAAAGGACTATTGAATATTAACCTCTGTATTATTTCATCAAAAGTAATTTACTAATCCCTACAATCTATCAGTGTGTGCAATTTGGTAAAAGTCCTTTCAAAGAAGTAGTTGAATCCTGAGCACTCACAAGATGGCAGTAGTGTAACATCAATGTTAGTAATGCCTGTCATTCAAAAAACACAAGAATTTGAAGCTCCAAGCAGTGAAAATACCGGGTATCTTTAAATACTGAATATGAGACCCAGACCTAAATATAGAGAATGATCAGAATTTGGTATAAATTTAATATATAAAGTCTACATATAGAAGCATCTTAAATGCAATGATTCTTTCTTGTGCCAATTTATTTTTTACTGATTTCTCTTCATGAGGTGATGCAAAAGAGTACTTTTTCTGATCCTTTATCATCTCTTGCAAGTTTGTTGAAAGAGTAAAATCCTAAATATATTTCCACAAATTTATTTTTATAATTCCAACAGCCATAGTAAATTCTATATAGGAAAAAATACCCAAAATGTGTACACTTGTTTTCAAATTTTGATACAAGGTAGATAAGTAAAAGCATATAGCAAAGTCATTTGTGTCAGAAAGACCCATAGAAAAATGTGGTTTCCTCACTTGACATATGTAAATTCTCTAAGCCTTATATAATCTATAATATGGTGGTAATAAGATCTTCTGGTCAGCACAACCTTGAGAAACAAGTAACTCAGAACTGTCATTATTGTCATTACCATAAAGATTTTGCATGTTTACAGCATATTCTCAAATTTTCCTATCATTTTCTATCAGCACCAGGTCTTTCCATGAAAGATCATCATACTCTTATGTGCTGTTGTGGCACAACTTACTGCATTGTTCCCCTCAGAAAACCCCACTAGTTTTTTAGTTATTGTTTCTTCAATTCACCCATATTATATCTGAGTTCTTGGTCAATATTGGTTCCAGTGCTTGTGTCATTATTACAAAGACCCTTCTCATATGGGTTTTTAGTCAATTCTTTACTATTTACTTGGACCTATTCTTGTCACTCCTGTTAACCACTTGTTACTCTGGGCAAAATTGTTGACACCTATTGAGTAAACACATAAATTGTACAATTAACATTTTGTAATATTTTCTTCAAAACGTAACTATCCACCAGATAGTCCCATAGTCATCCATCAGCCCATCTTAAATTTTCAATGCAATTCAAAGTACATTACAGATATTAACATATAAGCTCTAAACACTTTTGCATGCTTACCAAACTAGAAAAGACCACAATCTATATATCTCTTCTATATTTATATATCTATCTATTCCATTCTAGATGGAAACTTAGATTGTTTCAAGTCTGGGGCTATTATTCATAATGCTGCTATGAAATTCCTTATAATTATTTTTGCAAATTTTTGTGGTATATGTACCTACAGTGAAATTGCTATATCAAAGCATACTGCATATGTTCAATTTTTTTGGAAAATGCAAGAGTCTTATAATCGTATAATACCAACCTTTGTTCTCAATAAGCAGTCTATGAGATTTCAAATTGCCCCACAGGTTGTCTGTAGGTTTAGTTTTAGACATTCTATTGAGTGTATAGTCTCATCTCAGTATAAGGTTTTTTTAGAAACTTTATTATAAAATGTTTAAACATTCAAAAACTAGAAACAAGTATACAGTTAACTCCCACATACCCACCATATAAATTGTACAAGTAACATTCTGCAATATTTTATTCAAAACATAACTATCCACCAATTAGTCACTGTAGTCATCCATTAGTCCATCTTAAATTTTTAATGCAATTCAAAATAAGTTACATGTATCAACATGAGATCCCTGAACATTTTTGCATGCTTGCCATAAAGCAGACTTTACTATTGTTTATGTTCTTTTTAATAGAAAATGTTAAATAAACAAAATCCAAAATTCTTAAGTTTATCAATTGATGGGTTTTGACCAATGCAGGAATCGTGTAAGTCAAAATCCTGTAAAAACATAGAACAACAAAAACAAACACTTCAGAAAATTTCCTCCTATCCTTTCCCATTAATTTCTAACCTTATACCTTCCCCGAACAGGCAATCATTGTTTTGTCTGATCTTTAAATTCTAAGAAATAAAACCATACTTAGTGGTTTTATTTTCCTGTAAGGCTTCTCTACCTCATCAAAGTATTTGTAACAGCTTTACTAAGGTATAACTGACATAAAGAAGTTACATACAGTACAGCATACAACTTGATAAGATCTGACATATCCTACTACTCTTTGGCTATTCCTCTCTTTTATCTCTCCCAAATCTCCATCTCCAGATAACCATTGAATTGCTTTTTAATCACTGTATATTTACATAGTCTAAAATTTTTTAAAAAATGGGATCAAATAACATAAATTCTTTATTGGTCTGCCTACTCATTGTCATTATTTTGAGACTCACTAATGTTGTCTTTATCTAACTTATTATTTTTAGTGGTGACAAATATTCAAATATACACACACACACACACACACACACACCCCACAGTATATGTATTTGTTCACCAATTGACAGACATTTGCGTTGGTCCTACTTTTGGTCTATTACAAGTAAAGCTGTTATTAACATTTTTATACAAATTATTATATATACAAATATACTTTTATTTCTCTTGGATAAATATCTAGATATGAGATGGCTCAGTCTTATGGTCAATGGATGTTTAAATAAGAACCTGCCAAACTATTTTCCAAAGAAATTGTAGCATTTTAATTCCAACCAGCATTGTATGATATTCCAGAGCTCCACGACCTTACCAACACTTAATTAACTCTTTAATTTTTGTCATTCTAATATATGTGTAGTAATAGCCAACTGTGGTTTTATTTCATTTTGCTAAAGAAGTATATATCTAACATACATATTAAGTTGCTGCAGAGAATATTTAGTTGAGGTCTTCCATTTAATTGGAAGATAGATCAGGAACTTTAAGTGATGATTCTCAAATCCAAACAGAGAGACATTTTACTCAGAACTGGGGAGTGGAACCAAAATCTCATGGTACTCAGAACTGGGGAGTGGAACCAAAATCTTATGGTACTTTGAGTTCAGAGCTTTTCCTTGACTACTGTGCCACCTTCCAATCTTGTGAGAAATAAATTAAATATTAATTTAGTGTCTCTAGATTCTGGTTGTATTTGAGTAAGTCTTATGCAAATTAGATTCTAGAAAAAAATTAGCAATCGTTATGGATAATATTTTATATTTTATAGATGTTTTGTTATTTACCATAGAGTGTGATTTAGCAATGAATCACACAATTTGGTATATCTTAAATAGTTTACTAATTGATACTTTCAGCTTAACTTTCAAGTTTGAAAGCAATGGATAAATGAAGCTCTAGCTACGTAAACACACCCACTTGAATATTTTAAGAATAAAAAATAATGTAATTTGGTCAAAATATATGTTTTTAATAACAAGTAATATATCAATAGCCCAGTTTTTACTATTCAACAAATTATTCTTGTAACATGAGGACAAAGCTATAGCTTTTGATTTTTAACATAATTATGAAGTATTTAGTTTTATAGCATCACATTCTGCAAAAATTTGCATGCCATTTGTATACATAATTGGTCATAAAAATATGATCCAAGTTGCTAGTTATTTTCTATCAGATGATCAGTGTACAGCTATTAAAAATAATTTCTAATTAAAATATTATCTCTGAAAACCGTGGATATACTGTAAAAATATACAACAGAAACCTTTTATCCAAAGGTAGTTAAGTTTTAATCACAACATATTAAATGCTCCAGTGTTTTACAAAGAGTAATAATAAATTCACTGCCAATTTCAAATACTCTGTTATCATTTGCATTTCATTATAATAGGATGTTGTGTCTCTACTAATGTATCTTAAAACTTTAGAAAGGTAGTGGAAAGTCAATAATAACAGTACTATTTCTGGAGCTAGATCATCAAGGTTTGAGTTATGACTGTCACTTTCAAATTGTGTGACTTTGGAGAAATTACTTTAGTAATAGAAACAGGCAGAACTGTTTCTAATTACTTTAGAAACAGTTCTGCCTGTTTCTATTTTGTCATATGTTAGGTAGAATTGATAATCAGATATGACTACTACCATTCAAATAGGATTTTGTGAAAATTAAATAAATTAATAAGGGCTAAGAGCTAAAACCCATACTAAGAACACAATATGTATTTTCTCATTATCAAATACTAATATAATTTTTTTTTTCTATATATATTGATGTCAAGTTTTCATCTTATTAATGGTATATAAAGATTTGGAAGCAATTGAACATATGTAAATACCATTTTTAGAGACACTCTGCAATTTTCCAAAATTGATTCAATTTTGCTTTCACCAAAATCATAGTTAAAACTCAATTTCAAAACTTATATTAATGATGTATCCTGAATGAGCACTATTTCTTTCAAACATGTAAATAAATTGATCTTAAAATTATGTTCAAAAATAGTTTTAAATGAGGCATTTATTTTCATTATGATGCACTAGAGCACCATGTTCTAGTTTATAAGTATGAATAATTTAAATGTATTTGTAGGTGATGAGGATTTTAAAGATAAATATATGTATCCCAATTATACACATTATAAAGAGTTGCATGTTTTTTTTCATGTAAAGATTTCTTACTTGTAAGAACAGACCATAGTAATTTTGCAATGTCATCCAAGCAAATAATAGTATAGAAAAACTAGCATTCTCTACCTATTAGCAAACTTTAAATTTGTATCTTTATATTTTTAAATTGTATATAAACAAATATATATTTATTGACAATCTATGTGTCAGATAATATGCGGAAAAAAATTGGTATTGACAAAAACTAGCACAGAAATATAGTATTTTTATAAAAATTACTCAAAATTAAAACATTTATGCCCATCTCATTACCTCTAATTTTTTTTAAAACTTGAAAAAAATAATTAATCATTCCTAATGTTTTTACAAAGATGTGTATGTTCCAAAATGTTTTTTTGACTAGCTGCTCATTTTTGTAATTTTATAAATGTATTATGTTTATTTCATGTTTATATTCTACATAGTTATTTTTAAGGAAAATGGTTAATTAACTAATTTAGCATTTAGGATATGTTTCTTGATTATATTTGAAACCAAAAAGAAATGGTTATTATGTGCTTGCCTATTTAATTATATTAAGTTTCCAAAATTTCTACCAGTGTTGGGTCCATAAAAGGCTTCAAAAAAATTAAGTTCTTTTCTCAACCAGCTCAAAAATACTCTAAATTATCTATAACTACAACACATTTTGAGCATCATGATTATACATTTGTAATTGTTAAATCAATTTATTTTAACAGAAATTTATTTTGTCCCTTTGCTTTTTCACTACATGGTAAAACAAGTAAAAATTGTAGGGTGGATATGCATTAGTGAATAAGCAAAATTGCACCACATGCAGGATCTTTTATATAACAAATATATTTGGAATTACAGAGTAACGAATGTTAGAAAGTAAAATGAACCACAGCAAAATTATGCCTTTTTACTTAACTGCAGAGTATGTGGAATAATTTTGAGTTAGTGAGGATATCAAGGCCTGTTAAATTTGAAGGATTCTTTCCCTTGTCTTTAATATTATAGATACATGTTTCAAGGTTCAAAAAACACAATGACATGAAATGTACTTTGTTAAGGACCAATGTGTTTTTCAGAATTTTAAGCATTCGCAGGATAGAGAAGCTAGAATTTATGTGCCAAAGAATTATTGTTAAAGTAATAAATTTTCCTATGGTCTCATATTTTTTGTTGTTTATGACTTACTCAGCATATAGTAGGAACAAGAGGCTGATTCAATTTTTACTTCTCAGTCATTTTGGTATTTTATTGATAAAATATTTCTTGTGTTCAGAGAATATACATACATAAGGTTTAGGTACACAAATTAAAATTTGTTTCAATTTCAATACTTCAATGGGTAAATTTATCCTTTTGAGAAGACATTATGGGTGACATTTTCTGAAAATTTGCCATTCAAAAAATATCATCTTTCCTCAAATTTAGCCAGATAAAAAATTCTAGGGTCACAGTTTGTTTTCCACAAATATCTATAAATATTTATATTTTTTTCTACTTTTTAATACTATAGATAAGAAGGCTGTTAACATCTTTTACTGAGTCCTTTGCAGGTAATAACAAGTTCTCTTTATCTAAAAATTGCATGTCTAACTCACAAAAATTCTTACTAATAGATATACAATTTAAATGTTGCTCTAATTAAAAATTAAGTGCTTTAATATAATTTTGTGAAAGCTACCTTTGAATCTGAGTTTGTTCCAAATTTTAAAATTTGATTAATATTTTGTTCTTTCTATTAATAATCTTTTAGCCAAAAAATAAAACTAATGATATGATAATTCTCATTAATATGTTTCTATTAATGTTATAAAACTATAATTTTATGAATCATATTTCTAATGTTAATATATTCAAAAAGAAATAATAAAACTAAAACGTAATTAGGAAATGAAAGATGAATTATCACTTAATCTTTAACATGTTAGGTTAAATTTTGAATGATAATGTGAACACTTTCTCACTTTTTTTTGCACTAATGTTTATTGAATGTCATTACATTCTAGGCACTGTTAAAACACTAAGGCAATACATCAATGCATAAAACAAAGTGTTTGATCTCAGGGTTAAACACTCAATTGGGAGGAGATGGATAATAAACACATTAACAACGACAGCAAAATAATATTTTCAGGTAAAATTTTAAAAAAAACTAGGAGTGGCTCAAAATTCTCCTTGAAGAACAGTTTTATCATATTAGGCATAGGCAAGATTTGGGATTTATTTGATTTTCTACACAACTGAAGTATAATTAATGGGGGTTTGCTGAATGGAGAACAAATGAAATATCTTTTAAAATGAAAATAAAAAACATGTGTCTTGTGGATGAAACAATAATATATTGATTTGTTCTTTCATTTTATTTTCCATACACATTTCATATATTTTGAGTAATAAAAGTTCTATTAATTATTTTAGTTAAAAGACAAGAAGCAAAACTACTATCATTCCTTCTCCAGTGATCTCACTGTCTTTTGTACAGTTTTCCTTTACACTAACTGTCTCCTTTAGGAATACATTCTGGTTAGATGCGTTAGTATGATTTCAATGTTCAGTAGAGCTTTTGGAAAATAGCTCAAAATTCAGGTAATATTAATTTTTCCAAAATTAGTCTTTATTATTTGTTTGAATCTCATTGTGCAGGGAGGGTGATACATGACTAAAATTCCCCTGCAGATAATGAGTTCATGGCCTATATTTTCGACAGTTTACCCAACAAATAAAAATTTAAGTAAAATTGTTCTCAATATAAATGTAGTAAAAATTTTAGTCCAACTTTTATAATATGGCTTCTGCATGAATAGATATATTTTTATTATGGATTCCATTAAATGTAAATTTAAAGGCTATAATTCAAAGATAATCATTTTGCAATTGTTAGCCTCAAGAATAACTAAATTATACATGTTGATTTTACTAAACATTAATTGGAACTCTAAGGGATGGAATTGTGTCTTTCATTGTCTAACGAGATTCTGAATGTCATTTCCTTTGCACCTACTGGAGATTTACTAACTGTAAGAGTTTAGATCTGGGACTAGATTAAAAGGACAATGTGACTTTCCACTCCAACACTGTTATCATCTAGATAGGGGTGACCGGCATGGCATCAGCCACCTGCCTGAGGACAAAATGGGGCAATTGGCAAATGTACAATATAGACATTTTAAAGCTCATTAGGAGATGAGCTGGCAAACTGCAGCAATTTTCGCTGATAAAATTCCCTTGATCTTTTTAGAGGAAATGTCTTTTAATTGTATGTAGGAGTTCAAATGGACCACAAACCACCATAGTATATCAAATCTCTATACAGTGTTACTCCCGTTTAAGTGTAGCATTTCCATTACTTCTAATTTAGTTAATTACACTTTACCTACCTAAATTCCCATGTCAGGTTTTATTGGAGGTAGTGGTTAATTGCCTTGTTCCAAAGAGGCATTATTGTGAGCTGTTAAACTACTACTGTTCTTAACTTCAGAAAGGTGGCTTTCAATTGTGCTTGGGATGGCTTCCTAGGTCTATATCTTAGAAGGCATTTAAGAGGCTAGAATATGTATGTTTTAATCCATATCTTATATTTTAACATGTCAATTAAAATGTATACTAGCTCTTGAAATGTTTTATCCATCATCACATACTTATTGTATTAAGGTAATATAAATTCAGTTCCTATATTTTCTCTTAATTTGGAAGATAAGTGTGTGGTATATACATGTATGGGCAAATAACTGTAATAAACATGCAAGGAATTATGTAAAAGATGAAAGTATTTATTAATAGATTGTAGTATTAAATTTAAGCAGAAGTATAGCAATGGTAATCTGACACAGGATATATGTATTATATATCAATTGCCATAAATGGGGCATACTTCATATAAATGATGATATTTCACTTTTATATAAAAATAAGAAACAAAGTATTTTGGGAGTCATATATAGAGTAGAAAAATTGAACTATTTAAAAAATCAAGTCAGCTCCAAGGGGTCTTAATGACCCCTTAACTCATGTTGTTGCAGACAAATGGTCTTCCTCACCCCTTTAGCAGGAAGTGTTTAGGAACACAGAAAGAGAGGGTGCCTAAATTTTGGAAGTCCTAATCACAAATTGGTTCTCTGCCTGCTTCCCCAAAGCTTCCAAAATACAATCAGCAACTACTTCCCTTACCACGCTGACTAGGCACTATTGTGTTGTTAGCTGGCCATAGGTTTCTACAACATGTTTTAAAGAAGAAGACAACTTGGAAATTAAGGAGAAGGGACTATTTTGTTTGGGTTACAGCAGCTGTACTTGAATTTCATAGCAGGAGGGTGAGAAATGCATTTTCTGCTGTCCCAAGTCTGAAAGCCATTTTGTTGAATATTTAACTTTGATGCCAGCTCCACAACAAACTTAACAACCAATCATCTTTCCTTTCACAGCAGCTCTTCCCTGCTCATATTCTAGCTGATTAATTTCAAATTAATACTGAAATTGTTACCCAGCATTCAGAAAATTTAATATTTCTCTCTCCCTCCAGGCTTATCTATAACCACTTTCAAATGTCAACCCTTGAACCCCTAGACTTCCTGTGATCTTCTAAGCAGGAAATAATCATTTTTTGTCTGACCCTATTGCTTTTTATGTTTCACATTTATCAGTCTTCTGCTTTGTCTTATTTATAAATCTTATAAATCTTATCTTATAAATCTTATCTTGTCTTATAAATCTTATCTCCCTTGCTAGACTATAAACTCGCATAGGCCAAATATTTCATCATTTCCTTTTTCTAATAGTAATTGAATCAGGTTACTAGGGGGATTATTGATTACTTTTTTCAAATGTATTTAAGAGATTATTTAAATACATGTTTCATCCCAACTATGGGCTAAATTCTAATTCTGGTGCCTGGAAATAGACTGGTTTCTGAAATGCATGTAACCCAAATACTCTATCATCTTTTGAAAACCGAAGTTTCTCCTTCTAGGCAATACTGGAATTGGTAATTATTAGTATTTTACAAGGTAAAGCTGTTCACTCAAAACTCACATTATGTCATTAATGGATTTGTTGGGGAAGTAGGAATGGATTTCTAGCCAAAAGCTAATGATTTAGATCAAAACCCAAAACTGAGCTCTTTTTTCAAACCAGTTTTTCCTTAGTCATTGTGGCATGGATTATTCTGCTGCCTCCTCCTGAACCCACTTAGGTTGGGATACCTAGGGAACTGAGTTTGAGATGGAGGCCAGCTTATAGAAAGTATACTGGGGAATGCGTTTAGAGAAAAGAGGGAACATGGGCAAAGAAAGACATTGAATGGCAATTCAATTCCAATAAAAGTCTCCGCTGATCCAAAATTCTGCTTGAACTAGAATGGTCCTTTTGAGTTGTCCAGAATTGAGCCAAAAGGGAAGAGATTCTGTACTCCAAGTTCAGTGACTTATCCCAGAGAAGGGTACATCCATAAGTAAACGAGCTAGAAGCTCTTTTCAGTAAGGAACCAGTAACCCAGGAAAGATTTGGCAGTCAAAACTCCTGGCAGCTGAAGAAAGGAGCACTTAGATGTCAAAGCATCGAACTCGTAGCACACCATGGCATCCACTACATGGGCTCTTCTCCCCCTGCATAAGTCTGCCTCCTAACTCCAGGCTTATTGAGTTCCATATTTCAGACCTGGGTTGGCCTACATCTCTGTCTATGCTACAGGTGGCTGGGGAACCTCTTTCTCTGTATCTCACCACTCCAGGTCTCACTGCTGCCTTCAAATTAGGGAAACATCTTTCTAAAGATGATGACACTTCATTAAAAATCTTCTAATTATACCACTGGTTGGTGAAGCAGATTATAACTAATAACTTACATTATCTGTTTTACATGTAGCAGATTCTTTCCAAACTGGAATTTCACTTTTTCAAAACTCTACTAAACATCATTTATTTTATATTCCCTTGGATATCAATGTCAAACAAACATGGATAGATAAAGAATGGGTCTTAAACATGCACTTTTTATGTACCTCATTGTGGGAAATCAACCTGGATATCAGAAAAAGAGTCTCCAAGATAGCACTGGGACTCAGGATGCTAGGAGTCAATGACTTTTATAAGTGGCAAAGCCAAAACAATAAAATAAATTGATGGCCGTTTATGCGAAAATCATTTTTCTGAAAGCCTGAATACATATTTATACTTTCATCATAAAAATATTGAAAGAGAAATCCTAAATAAGTTTTTAGTGAAAGTGAAATGGTAGTAGAAAATTATTTATCGAACTGATTTAGACAATATGCTTATTGGGCATTTCTAAGTGAAAGCAATAAACTAAAATACCACAAATGACTGCCTTTCACAAAATGTCGGACAAAACTGGTCCAGAAATATCAAGGCACAAATTTATGCAGCGGCCCCGTACATCAGTACAGTGCTAGCACCCTAACTCGAACTCAATACCAACTTTAGTTGTGAGTTAGAACACATTCCAACAGACTATTTTAGAATTCAGGTGAGAAAGAAAAAAAAATGAACTATTTGTCTCTATGGCGGGGTGGGTGAGCTAATCTATTTTTTGAGAGAAGTTTAGTCTTGGTTATCTGCACTCCTTCTGTCCATTTCCTGTTTTCAAACAAACTCATTGTATGTCTTTTTCCAGCTACAAGGTTAATTTTAAAGTAGTACTCAACGCAAATGGGTAATAAGGGGTCTCTTAAGTAGACTGATCTCAATCTTTTGTGGATGTGTTCAACCTTGCTTTTGCTTTGAGAGACACAGTCTTTTTCTTCCCTCTTCCTTGATATCACATTGAACACCCAAGAGTAAATGTTTAGTGCCAACCATCTGGCTCTTATTGCCTAACAAATAACAAACTACATATCCCCTTTAATCCTCTCTTAAGGTTGTAAATACTTAAAAATTTTAGCATGCATAATAATATGTTACACTTCAGCTCTTTTGACAACAATATAAATTGCAGTAGTAAGATGCACCCTGAGTTTACTTGAAATTATTATTTATATTTATAAGCTTATACATATATATTTATGTATTTATTTTTATTTTTTTTATTTCAGCATATTATGGGGGTACAAATGTTTAGGTTATGTATATTGCCTTTGCCCCACCCAAGTCACAGCTTCAAGTGTGTCCATGCCCCAGACGGTGAGCACTGCACCCATTAGGTGTGTATATACCCATCCCCTCCTCCCCCATATTATATTACCTAATCTTATAAAATATGCTAGCCACTACAGAGACAAGGCTAAAGAGATCTCTTTTGGGCTTATGTGTATGTATGTGTGTATGTGTGTGTGTGTGCATATGGTAGCAATTATTTGCATTATGAAATTTAAAATATATTATATATGTATATAACAATGATTTCCAGTGCTATTAAATTCCAAAACCTAAATCTTGTCAAAATTACTCTGTTATTTAAAAAGGAATTCATTATTAGATTTGTGTTATCCTTATTCACTTTTTTTAACCATCACAGTATAACCTAGGTATCTAAAGACCAGACCTCACTAGTGTTTGGAGGAAAAAGTTTCATTATTATCAATACTCTAATTTTGTTTTCTCATGATTTTCATCAAATATTGTTCTTCAAAAATGTGTAGCCATGTATACATATTCTATCATAAACAAATGTATTTGTTATAGCCCTATAAGCATCTTTCCTATACCCCTAAGTCCATCTAATTGTTTACTTTCAAATGACTTTACTCTTTCCGGAATCTGTGCCTTTCTGTGAGTCTCTAGTACACTGAGTTGTCTTGTAACACTACTGTTCTTTATGGTCTTTTCTTAGTGACAAATAAGCCAATGTAGACTGCCCTGCAAGGGCCTATGTCTCCTTTGGCGGGGGGGGAGGGGGGGGATTGCTGCTGATTTACTGTAGCTGTACTATGAAAACTCACGATGTTTGAGCTTTCCCAGGCATTATGAAATTGGAATACTTTCACTGTTAAGCCCACTGCTGGTAGTAAATGTCGTTGTGAAGGTATGTTAATAGAAACGCTGCTTTGGAACTGCAATGTTAAGAGTTTGTTTCGATAGTTATTTCAGTTCTCTCTCTCTCTCTCTCTCTCTCTCTCTCTCTCTCTCTCTTTCTCTCTCTCTCTCTCACACACACAGACATAGACATTCACAGCTTCTGGTCTTGCTAGAATGTACACTCTGGCTCATGTTGATAGATGAGCTGCTCTGTAGGACATCAAGTCACTGATACACTTTAACTTGTTGATTCACTGTGCATATTTGGTATTTCTTTGTGATAAACTTTCTTTCATGAACTCTGTGTAGACAATTTGACTGTGTGCATTCAGATCCATTCCTTCCTCTACAGTTACTCTTCTCTGTACTGGGGCAGACAGGCAGGGAGGATAACACCTGAAAGACCCAACTTCACGAGTCCCTTTGTAAGATTGCTTCCACCTGGATTTAGTCAATGGAAGGCATTGGCAAGAGAATCTAAGGGAGATTAAAGAGAGAAGTCTTGTATTTCTTGCTGTCTCTGCTTGTGGTAGCATCACCCTAAATCGTGGCTGTGTTTTCAGAACTTGATGTAGAGCCGCTGCTGTGGTGGCCTCAGCTCCTCCAGAAAGCTGCTCTTGTGACTCTAGCATCCTCTAGATTATCTGAGTTTGAGGTCACAGACAACACTTCCTCTGCCCAGTGCCTCCTGCACCCTAAGTATGACAAGAGATTCTTGCTATTGTGAATATCTGGTCTTCCCCACCATTCCCCATTCTAATTTTCAAGTTGTTCATCACCTGTGTATTTCACTTGCCCACATTTAATTCTCTCTGTTTGAAACATCTATAGTGATCAACATTTCCTGTCTGGATTCCAACTGAAACACCCTAAGTAGTGTGTGCTATAAATGTTTACTAATTCATTCTACTGGGAAAAAGTTTGCTTTGATTGATTTGTAGCATTTCCCAATTTTCGTGGTATAGATAGTCTTATGATGGATAATTTAAAGCTGCTAAGTTGATGTCATAGAACCTGGATTGTGAAAGAATGAGCACAGTTTTTGTGATCTGGTGTGAACCAGCTCCAACACCCCATTGTCACACTATAGTCAGCAGTTACATTTCATTTATCAAGTTCTTCTGTCTTACAGACTCTCCTAAATTTCAAAGACTGAACTTGTTATCACATTTAAAAAATCTTCTAATGGATTTCTGCCCTTGATGTAAATGAAAAGACAAACACCCAGCTAGAAGTTATAGTTTAACCCTAACCAAGAGTGTTGCACAAATATCAGACAGAGCAGCAATAGTTCCCTTTGTATACCTAATGCATCAGTACATTACAACTGCTCCTGTTTGTTGTTTCACCTTAGGAAAAAACAAATTACTGGGTGAGAAAATATGGCTGTTTTTTCTGACTTCAAAATTTGATTAAAACATAAAATTAGTGGAAAGTCTTTTAAAATTGATTTTAAAATTATAATAGTGTTATCCATAGTTATGATTAATAACTAATTTTAAGGATTTTATATATAATATATAAATCAATATATGTAAAAAGAATAATATGCATCTTAAGTCACTTATTAAATTTTTAGATTGAGAGTACAATAATTATCAATACTTTCCAAGACAAAACTTTAGTTGAATTCTTTGGTTACACCACAAACTATTCTAAGACATTTACATGCAAAATGTCAACTCCCTTTAAGAATCTTTTGAAGCAAATACTTATACACATTCTGTGTTGTAGGTAATACAATAGGCACAGATAAGTTTAGCAAATTTGCCAAATCACACATCTAGAAGGAAACAGATCTTACTTTTAAATTTTGTTCTGAAAATCATTTACTTCAGGATGTCTGATATGTGACATACCATCACTATATTTAATATACTGCTCTGATTCTAGTGATTGATAAATAAGGATAATGGTGAGTTTATCATCTTATATGAGAGAAAAATTAAACCATATACAAAAATGAATTTCCAAAATGCTATCTAAATTGTTCCATATATGGTCCTTTGCTTTTTAGTTCTTCATCTCTAAAATTTTTCTTTAAAGATCACTCTTTTGTGCATCTCGAGTATCATGGAAAAAAATTGTTCCCAGTTTCTTTCCTCTATCCCTGAACTCTTCTAACGGAATTAAATTACTTGTTGCATATGTCATCAATATCCCTAACCTCTTTGCAAAAAAGAAAAAAAAATGCAAAGTGAGTTTCTTTTTCAGTATCATGACACTCATTAAAGAGTAGTCTGCTTTCAGAGATTATAGAACCCTTAACAATTAGAGTTTGACTTTTCCACCTGGAGCTACTGACAAAGGTTAGCATCAAGGAGTGCTCTGACATACTTGTCTCTCTTCCAAATTGGGATGGGAAAGAGATTCCCTCTCTATGAATAAAGATATACTTTTGTTGCATGACTTCCAGATCGAGAGGGGCCAGCAGGTATGTTCAGATGGCATTTTTGAGTTGCATAGCAGGCTCCAGAGCTTTCTTTCAATGAATAACTCTGCGTCATTAAAGTGTTCATAGGCCTTTATCTCACTTACTAATAGACAAAGTGCCAGGAGCTTCCTATCAAGTTTTGTTTTTACTCATTCTTGTAAGCATGTCTAGAGAATATGAAAATAGGATATGGAATTATAGATCATTTATTTTTCCAACTACGTTCAGAAGAATGCATTTAAATGCTGAAATTTGAAAAAGACACCTGCACTCGAATGTTTATACCAGCACAATTTACAATTGCAAAGTTGTGGAAACAACCCAAGTGCCCATCAATTCATGAGTGGATTAATAAAATGTGGTATATGTATACCATGGAGTACTATTCAGCTTTAAGAAACAACGGTGATCTAGCACCTCTTGTATATTCCTGGATAGAGCTGGAACCCATTCTACTAAGTGAAGTATCTCAAGAATGGAAAAACCAGCACCGCATGTACTCACCAGCAAATTGGTATTAACAGATCAACACCTAAGTGGACATATAGGAGTTAACATTTATCAGGTGTCGGGAAGGTGGGAGGGGGGGAGGGGGATGGGTATTTACAACCACAACAAGTAAGATGTGCAACGCTTGGGGGATGGACACGCTTGAAGCTCTTACTCGAGGGGGGAGGGGGGCATGGGCAATATATGTAACCTTAACACTTGTATCCTCATAATACACTTAAACAAAAAAATAAAAAAAATAAAGAAATAAATACTTAAATAAATTAACTTTTGCTGCATAACAAACATTTAAAACAACCACCATTTATTTAGGTCAAAATTTTGTAATCTGTATATTTGGGCTAGCCTCAGGTAGGCAATCGTTTTGGTCTAGTCCAAGTTCAGCTGATCTCAACTGAGAATGATTCATGCATCTGTCCTCAGCTACCCAGGACAGGTGAGGGCTGGCTGACTTTAGAATGAGGCACTCACAGCTTACCCTTATTCTCCAGCTTACCTCTCATCCTCCAGCATACTGTCAGCCTCATGTTCATCATAGTCCTCAGGATGCAAACGGCAGCAAGACCCAGTGTATAGCTCTTGTCAGTCCTCTGCTTATTTTATATTTGTGATGTCCCATTGGCCAAAGGAACCCACATGACCTGTACAGAGTCAGTATGGAACAACCAAAGGCCTGGATATAAAGAAAGATATGATTTGTGATCACTTCGCAATCAATTATAAGACATCCCTGAAGTTAAAAATAATTGAGTCTCATAAACATTTCCATCCACTCAACCTAAGTAGTTTTTAAGAAGGAAGCTAACATTCATCTTCTTATAGACTGGCCTGTAAATGACTGTCCCAGACATCTGTGCTTCCATCTGTTTGAAAAATTTGTTCTTTTACTTTGTCAGACTCCACTCTTTTCTTTTTGTTGTTGCTGTTTTATAATATGTATCCACGCTCAAATTCAAATCCTATGAAAATAAATACTACTATCATTATCTAAGTGATTTCTCCTTTATTTAATCAAATTCATTAAAGCATCTCTACTTTCTAATCAACAATTTTTTTAACAAACTGAATAATTTGTCGGTATCAAATACTGCATCACATTTATTGGTTTCTCACCACATTCTTCCTAGTCTCCCCTTACTTCTGTCAATATTGATTCTGAGTTTATGACAGCTTTGCTGCTCCTTTTCGTCTGCCTTCTGTCTGTCTTCTCAATTCATTCTTCAGATTATGATTCGTAGGTTGCTCTTTAAATGTACTACGCTTGAGACCCCATAACTCATGTTAATACTTCTAACTTTAACTTCAGTGACTTAAAAGTGGTATGTTCATTCCAAATTTTTCCACTGCTCCCTTTCAAAATTTTTATGTGAAAGAATAGGCTACTTGGCTGTTAGTGATACTATTTATTTTTCAGTATACTACACCATAATAATAATAAAATATAAAAACAGGTTGAATAGTGTTTTTGAAATAACCAGATATAAGCATAGATAAAAAAAGTTCTGGCCAAATCTCAATTATATATGTATTGCCAGTGAAAACATAAAGGTCAGCTATATTCCAGGTGATAAGGAACAGACATTGCAAGAAAATACAATGAGAAGGAGGAAAACAAACATAGGAATCCTAGCAGCTCTGTGGTGAGTAGAAAATATGGAACTTCAAGGTAAATTCTGTTAAGGAATTAAATTTAAAAATTATAGAAAATAAAAGATGTCTTTTATAATTTTATAAATATCAGTGTCTACAAATTCCAAATTCTCATCATCACTGATTATTTAGGAAGCTGCAAAGTTCCCTATCTTTGGTAGTATTTGTGAACTGGATTATGGTCATATGATCGATGGCAGCTTGCTGTGTCTACTTGCATGATGTCAGCAAGACAGACTGAAGCCACCCTCTACTAGGGCTAGTAAACAGGCTGGCAATAGATACACTCTGTACCTTTTTAGGACCTTTGGATTGATCAGGGCTGGAAACTTAACTCATTAGTTTATAATAATTCATTTTTAATATTAGCCTTCAGAAATTATAATCTCTACTCTTTATTTTGTGTGCACTGTCAGTATACAAAAACCATTCCCCTTCTTTCTAAGATTTAAAGACTCACTGACCCACTCAAATGCAGAAGTTTAAACTTCGATTACTATGTACTCAACCAGGACTGTCAGAATTGAATTCTGAGTAGTAAAACAGAGAAATGACAGGAGACAGGTTAGTTCTACATTTTTTTTTTTTTTAACTTCAAGAGGTAGGAATCTGATTACAGAAAACAGACATTTGGCTTTATTTTCTTTTTAATTGTTTTTCTGTTCTGCATGTGTAAAGCACAGAAAATAGATGCTAGATTTTCTGCCACTCTTATCAAACAACAAATCATGGTCCTCAGGCATCTGAAAGGCTGTGTTATAATATGGCTGTTATATGTCATCCTGATTATGATTAGCCTTTAGAAAAATTTCAATGTTTTCCAATTTAGTAACTGAGGGTCTCATTTTTATAAATCCCAATTTCTTTTTAGAATATGAAAAGCAACATTCAAGTATTTATGCTTGTTTTTTTTTTTTTTATTTGAAGTGTGAAAAGTCAAAAAAAGAAGGTGATTAATTACCTAAAAGTAATGCTTTCTCTGTGAGAGCAGCTTATATACTCCAATCTAGGTGTCTTTCTCTCTGATATAGTCACTATGTCCACATCAGTTTGCTCTTTCAAAATGCTGTACATTTGACATTGAAAAATTGTGATGTTTTGAGAAACATCTTTTAAGACAGACTCTTATCAAATCTACTATTCTCTGAGTTTTTAAACAAATGTGATTCAGATATATGTAATATAATAATAATAAAATAATTTAGTTATTTCTGTTCAAATCAGGAAAAAAGAAACTGAAGCAGAAATACCAAGTTCTTATTCCTGTTAAGTGTCAAAGTATAAGTAACTTCATTAGGTGAGACAGAGTGCTGTAGAGTATCTGATACATAAATGATAGAACATTGGTTTCAGGCAATTGAATGAGAAAGCTGTATAACTTGAATCAATTATGCAAATTCGTGTGAATTCATGCTGATGTAGGTTTATACAAGTTGTTGTATTAGGTTACTAAGCATGGAATGTCCAATTTCCTTACGTACTAAGTTTGACAGTTGATATCTCTGACGTTGCACGTTGACACTTGTTTATTTGTTTTGTGAACGTACATCCTCATTCTTTTAAACAGACATTTTGGCTTGTAATTGGCTTTCAATTTTTTTTTAGAGCAATTTTTGTGAAACCACGAATAAGTCAAAAATTCATGTTATTTTTGAATAGAGTTCTGTGGTGCAACCAATACAGTGCAAGACAGTTCAAAATACCAAAAAAGTGTTTGGGAGGGATGTGGCTAAAGAATGCACAGTACTTCCATGGTTTGAGAAGTTCCATTCTGGTGATTTTAATTGTGAAAATCAGCACATGGGTGACCTGAAACCGAAGTGGATAATGATGAATTGAAAGCTGTAGTGGAAGCACATTCGTCTCAATCTACACATGAATTACCAGCAAGGTTTGACATTACTGTTCCAAAAATATTGGACCATTTGAAACAAATGGGCAAGGTAAAGAATCTGGATAGATGGGTACCACAAAAATTCAATGAGCGTCAGAAGAGAAATCATCTTGGAGCTTGCCTTTCTCTGCTGCCATGACATAAAGGAGAACCATTTCTACACTGTTTTGTTACATGTGTTGAAAAATGATTCTTTTTGACAATCAAAAGCATTCAGCACAATGGCTGGATAAATATGAAGTGCCAAAACACAGTCTAAAGCCAAATATTCATTAAAAAAAAAGTGGATGGTGTCTGTTTGGTGATCCCGTGCTGGTATTATCCACTACAGCTACGTGAAACCTTGATTACAGCAATGTCTACGGCAACCAATTGGACAAATAATGCAGATGCTTGTGAGTAAGCAGCCAAGACTGGTCAATAGACAGGTCAATCCTCCTCAAGACCACATGTTGCAAAAAACAATGCTGCTCAAACTACAGCAGCTGGACTTGGAAACTCTCTGTCATCCACCGTATTCACCAGACCTTGCATCAACTGTCTACCACTTTTTCCAGGCTTTGGACCCCTTCTTGTAAGTAAAAATATTCCATTTTCAACAAGTTGTGGAAAACGTCTTTCATGATTTCATCACCACTGGCACTTCAGGCTACTTCCCCGCTGGCATAAATGATCTACTGTTAAGATGGTAAAACTGTATTGATAGTTTAGGCACATACATTGACTAATTGTACTGCTTCTTGTTTGAGATATGATAAACTAAACTTTTGATTTATAATCAGACATTTCATATTTAATCACCTAAATAATTAAAAAGTAACATTTCATGACATAGGACTAAAATTACTTGATCGATTTTATAGAAAATTTATCTACAATTATGCCCAAAAAGTATATGCATAGCATCAGAAATTTTACATTTTATTTGACTGATATTACATGAAAAGAGAGGTTATGAAACAAAATATAATTTGAAAATAGCCTTTTAAAGAAATCTAGTAGCGATTTTTAATTCAATTTAAGATTAGAGTAACTGTATCCTTGAAATACTTCATCTATAAATATTTTCACTGTTGATATATTTGTTATAATGAATGTAAACAAAGTTTCTAGGACCAGAATTTAGTCAGATTCAGTAGAATCTATATCTTTACATATTATTTACCACAGCTCCACTATTATAGATACTGGGTATATGTCTAAAATATCATGAAAGGAAGAAAACCAGAATTTCTATTAGAAAATATTTTATATTGAATGCTTCAAGAAAATACTCATGTGGTCATTACAAAAACAGAGAAATGTTTAACTTCCTTACAGTTTTACTTCACTTTGGTGTGATTTTATTTTGAACTATATGGTTGTGGATTAGTGTATCTTTCTAATGTTAAGAGCTGAGTAAGGTTTTCTGGGTGCTTCACCCCAAACTTCTTTTGAGTTTCTGAACATCCTGTTCATACCTTCATACCCTCAATACCTTGTATCTTGTTTTTAATATATGAAATGTCTTTATATCCTTTCTTTATCTGGAAAATGTTTATTTAACCTTGAAGACCCAATTCAAATAGTGAAGTCATCTTGTCTATTTATGCTATATTTCTATAAAACACCATTTTACAATGAAATTAGCAATTGAAACTATGAATTATACTATAATTATTTGTTTTCATATCTATATCCCTCAGTAGACTGTGAACTCAATGGATCAATGATAAAATTTTATTTCTAATGAAGACTATTATAAGTGACTGGTGCATAGTGACAAGCAAATACATGCTAAGAGAATGAATACATGAATATATGAATAATTTTATTAATTAATAAAGGAATATATGAAACCTGAAAGGATGAATGTATGGATAAATTAATTAATATAGAAAATTGAGAAGTTTGTTAGTTTTGGCTGTATTAGGTTGATATTTTCTTTTTTACTTTCTATTTTACAAAGTAGATAGAGATAAAGAAATCCTAGATTAAAGGTTTCTTTAACATTCTTTGATTATAGCAGGGTCTTTTTTAGTACCATATGCTCCTTTTAGATCATAGAAAATAAAATAAGTGAAAATAATCAAAAAATTATCTAACAGTTCATCAACTAAAACTTTCAACATATGTGTATGTGCAGGTTTTTGTTTGTGTATATATAGCTCAGAATACTGACTACCTGGAAAGATCAATGTAGAGAAACATAACAGAAGAAAAAAAGATCAATCACATAATTGCAAAAAGATTATGATTTTATGTATACATAGTGTTATAATGCTTATATTATAAACCAAGAAATGTGAATGTATCTTACTAACATTGTTTTCCTGCAGACCTGTCTTTTTGGAGAAGAAAAATGTTCAATTTATAAATGATCACTCAAAAAGCAAATTAGGAATGGATTATTAGAAGTGATGAAATGTTTTATCTTTAATGAAAATAAAAATAAATAGAGAAGAAGTGGTTGGCTTTTAATTCTGCCTCAGCCTAAATCTACTCACGTACAAACCTGGGTTGTTGATTGAGTTGTTTCATTAACGATATGAAATGAGACACATGAAAAACACTTGGGAAAACAGCAAGATTTTTAGAAGCAAAGAGTAAATTCAAAGAGATGATTTGAAGGTTATATGGTAAAAGTTCAGTTTCTTCAACTAATTAGGGCTGTTGGGACTCTTAGAATGTTTAGTTTCTAGGTCAAATTAAGTTTATTGGCTTAGTCTCTAACCAAATGAAAAATAAAGTTAATAAATATTTTACACTACAATTATTTTCCATTGGCAATCTGTCATCACTTATTATTTCCTTTTTACTTTCTTTTTTTCATTTTTGGCAAACAAAAAGCAGATGGTTAAAAATTAACGTAACGTGCACTATTAAATTTGCATATTTTGAATTTGTATTTTTAAGAAGCTTACTTAATAAATGTTAATATGATATGTCACTTAAATGCTGGCTGTACTTTTATTATTAGAATCTAATTAAATTGACTTCCATAAATTCATCGACATTCAAAAGTCCTTTATCAAACAAATAATAGGTTGCAAGAGAACTAAGCCCCAAATCATTCTATCTAATAATTTCATATCTAGAGCTGACAATCCAGCAGAATTACCACACTGGTTATGATAGTAAAAAATATTGTGATTTCATCACATGTGTCTTATTTTTATGAAGATTGTACATTTCCAATTTCTAATTCTATTTTTTTTTCTAAGACTCTTATTGTGACAGAGAAAAGGCATATAGAAAAGGGCATAAAATATAAACATACAGGTAAATAAGTTATCATAAGCAAACACTCATTTAAAAACCTCCTGAATTAAGATACAAAAATATTATCAGAAGTTCGGATTCTGCCAAAAGTATCTGACAGATCTTAACATTTTCTGCACCTGACAGGGATAATCAGAGTGTATCTTTTTGGTATTCAGTCCCTTTAACTACCTATATGTGCGTCCTCATATGCGGTAGGTTTGGTTTTGCCAATTTGAAACTTTATAAAATGGAATCATACAATACATACCTTTTTATGTCCTGCTTCTTTTCTTCATTGTTGGGTTTTTAAGTGATATCCATACTATCCTTTTAGCTGTTTTTTCCCCTTCGTTTTTTATTGCTATATAGTACTCTATCACACGAATACATTTCCCTAGGAAAAAAATCTTGCCGTTGATGAATATTTGGGCTGTTTCTATACCAAGGCTATGAAAGAAACCATAATGTACAAAAGCACACATTTCTGTATTTTCCTGAAAGAGAAATTGGTAGTTAGAAAGGTATATACATCTTTAAATTTATAATATAATGCCAACTATTTCCAGATTAATTGCTGCAGTGTATACACTTACCTTCAATGCTGAGTATGTCTAATACACCATATCCCATCAATTCTTGGTATTGTCACTTTATTTAACATTAAGATATCTTGTGAATATATATAATGATACGTTGTTTTGGTTTATATGTTTTCTTACAAATAATATAGGACATTTTTCCTATGTTATATTACTCATTTCTATTTTATATTTTATAAAAGTTTTATTCAAGTCTTTCCACATTGTTTCAGTTGGGGTGACTATTTATACAATGGCCTGTGGGGCTTAGATTTTGCATATATTAATATTACAGACATATTCTCATACCTTTGGCTTGTGTTTTATTTTTTCCACTTTCTTTATCATATGTTTTATTTTAATTAAAGAAGTTTATTATTTTAATTTTAATTAAATTAATTTTATTTTTATTAAAAATATATGTCTATCTTTTTTATTTGGTACATTTTTGCCTCATTAAGAAGATATTCTACTTTAAATATACAGTACACCTGGAATATTAAAAAATGTGTTCTAAGGAATGTGTAAAAATTCTTTTATTTCCCACATATTAAGAGTCAGTTGTCCCAGTATTATTTATTGAAAATTTTGTCCATGTTTTCCTGCTTCACAGTTCTACCTTTTTCATAAATTTTGAGTCCACATATATGCAGGTTTGATTAAGTACAATTCTATTCCATTTTTGCCATTCTACTTTTTTGATATCTGGGGGAAAAAAACACTTTCTATTTCCATAAATATTAGAATTAATTTGACAGGTTTCAAAAAATATGGTCATTGGATTGATATTGCTTTGAATTTATAGGTCAACTTAAAAAGATTTGATCTTAAATTGATTCCTCCAATCCATGAATATGTTGTAACTCTCCACACTTGTATTCTTTATTTTCTCTCAGTAAGAGTTTATACTTATCTGAAGAGTTCGTCTTATCATTTATTAAAATATGCTGATTATTTGACTACTTTTAATGATTTTGTAAATGAAAAATTTGAAGCATTTCCCTAATAATTCATTATTGTAAAAATGTAATTGATTTTTGCATATTGATATTATATTTAACAACATAGTTGAATTTCCTTATAATTCTATCTAGTATTTATGTGCAGATTCTTTTGGTTTCACTATGTATTAAATTCTACCGACAGTGAAAAAACATACTTTTTTCTTTCTTCCCAAAACTTTAGAATAAATAACTTTTATTTTCCTTCTTTTATTGCAAATTTAGAACCTCTAGTATAATGTTGAATTACAATAATATTAACATATAATTTGCTTAACTCCAAATGAAAATCTATAAATGATTTATTGTTAATTATTGCTTGTTCTAGGTGTTTGAAAAATATACAGTATAATATTAAGAAAGTTGCTTTACAGTTACAGTTTTCTTCTTGTTAAATCAAGACTAGATAGTGAATACTGTAGGTGACTATCTTTCTGCATCTACTGTGATCACTAAATAATGTTACTCCTTAATTCAGCTACACTAACCTGGAGTTTCTAAAACAAAATCAACTTGGTCAGGATGTATTATTCTTTGTATATACAGGAGATGCATTTTGCTAATAATATGCATATAAGTTTTTCATTTATGTTCATGAGAGATAATGGTCTTTTTTCCTTTTAATATCCTTATTACATTTTGATAAAAAGCTTATGCTAGTACCATATAATCAGGCCTAATAAAATAACTAAAATAAAAGGGCTCAAAGTCAGAAAGACTGATGCCTCCCAGTTTTTTTCTTTTTACTTAAGATTTCTCTGGCCATACAAGGTTTTTCTGGTTCAATACAAACTAAAGAATTACTTTTTCTAGATCTGTAAAGAATAATGATGGTACTTTGATGGGGATTGCATTTATTCTGTAGATCATTTTAGGTAATATTGACATTTTAACGATATTGATTCTACCAATCCATGAACAAGGTAGATTTTTCCATCTGTTTACATCTTCTACAATTTCTTTTTTTAGCATTTCATAGTTCTCCTTGTATAAGTCTTTCATATATTTCGTTAAATATATTCCTAGATATTTAATTTTCTTTGGGGCTATAGTAAAAGGTATTGGGTTTTTGATTTGAGTTTTAGCTTGACTGTTATTGGGGTATATGAATGCCTCTGATTTGTGTATATTGATTTTGTAACCTGAGACTTTACCAAATTCATTTATTAAATCTAGTAGTCTCTTGGACGAATCCATGGGGTTTTCTAGATATAATATATCATGGGTTTTCTAGATATAATATATCATGGGTGAAGAGCGAGAGTTTGATCTCATCTGCTCCCACTTGGATGCCCATAATACCCCACCCTTCTCTTGCCTGATTGCTATAGCTAGGACTTCGAGCACTATGTTGAATAGAAGAGGAGATAGAGGGCATCCTTGTCTAGTCCTGGTTTAAACTGAGAATGGTTTCAATTTTTCACCATTCACTATGATATTGGCTGTGGGTTTGTCATAAATGGACTATAAAGCAATAATAATTAAATCAGCCTGGAGCTGGCACAGGAACAGAGGCATCGATCTTTGGAACAGGACTGAGATTCCAGAGATGAAACCATCTGCATATGGTAACCTAATCTTTGATAAAGCAGACAAAGATATACATTGGGGAAAAGAATCTCTATTCAATAAATGGTGCTGGGAAAACTGGATAGCTACATGCCGAAGAGCGAATCAGGATCCCTACCTCTCATCTCTCACAAAAATCCACTCAAGATGGATAACGGACTTAAACCTAAAGCAAGAAACCTTAAGAATCCTAGAAGATGTTGCGAAGACCCTTTCAGACATCAGCCTAGGCAAAGAATTCTTAAAGAAGACCACCAATGCAATCACCACAGCAACAAAAATAAACAAAGGTGATATGATCTAATTAAAAAGCTTCTGCACAGCCAAGGAAACTATCATTAGAGCAAATAGACAACCTACAGAATTGGAGAAAATAGTTGCTCTCTACACTTCCAATAAAGGTCTTATAACAGGAATCTGTCTAGAACTCAAAAGAATTAACAAGAAAAAATTAAACAACCCCATCAAGAAATGAGCAATAGAAATGAACACAATTTTCTTTCCAAAGAAGAGAGAATAATGGTCAGCAAACATATATATAAAAAAAGCTCAATATCTCTAATCATTAGAGAAATGCAAATCAAAACCACAAGGAGACATCACCTAACCCCAGTGAGATTGGCCTGTATCAAGAAATCCCAAAGCAACAAATGCTAGTGAGAATGTGGAGAGACAGGAACACTCTTACCCTGCTGGTGGGACGGCAAATTAGTGCAACCTTTGTGGAAAAGAATTTGGAGATACCTCAAAGAGCTAAAAATAGAAATACCATTTGATCCAGCAATAGCATTATTAGGCATCTACTCAAAAGTGCATAAGACATACTATAATAAATGTATCTGCACCCGAATGTTAATGGCAGCACAATTCACTATTGCATGGATGTGGAAACAACCCAAGTGCTCATCAATTCATGAGTGGATTATAAAAATTTGGTATATGTTTACAATGGAATATTACTCAATTCTAAGAAATGACAGTGAGCTAGCACCGCTTATATTTTTCTGGATTGAGCTTAAGCCCATTATCCAAAGTGAGGTGACACAAGATCAGAAAAATGGGCTCCACATGTACTCGCCATCACATTGGTACTGACTGATTAACACTATGGTGCTCCAATGGTGGTGGTGTTCACCAGGGATTTGGGGGTTGGGGGGAGACCCACATCTGAGGGAAGTAGTGAGCATTGTGGAGTGGATGGGCATACCTCTAACCCTTGCTAAGTAGAGGCAAAGATATAAAATGCAACCAAAATGTTTGTACTCTCATATTTTCTTGAAATAATAAAAAAAAATAGACAAGGAGCACCTACGGTAAATTATTCAGGCATATGTCTTATCTTTGGACATGATCTGAATGCCAAGTCACTGGAAACTTTATTTTTAAAGAAAACAAGTGATCCATTGCAAGGCCTAATGAGCTAGTTTCTGCAGTGTTCTTTCAGGTGAGGCTGAGAGCGTAAAAACTGCTGCTGCTCCCACTTTGTTTCATCCCTTGAGCTTCTGCTTTTAGATCTGAAAATTTGCCAGTTATATTGGAACTTTTATCGACTTTTTTATTACTAATTGGGAGTCAAGAAATCAAATTATTCTAAGTGTACGTACCTTTCCTTTCTCATCTATACTCTCCTCTGTATATTTACTGCTGCCTCCTTTCACAAGTCTCAATAACTTATAATTAACTGGTTAATTAATCTTTGTCCAGCATTTAATCTACGCTGGCTTCCTACTCGAGGAAACTGACTCATTTGAGTAACTTGCCCAAAGACATGTAGCTGTAAGCGGCCATGCCTTGAACCAAAGTCATCTGACTTCCAAGGGGTCCATCCCAGCTGTGATGCTGCACCCACCTGGTTCTCACTCATCTGGAGGTTCCCCCACATCCAGGAGCAAGAGGATGTGCTGAGAAGCAAACTAGAAGACTGGGCTGGCCTCCTGATTCTGCCTGCTCTAATCTCAGTCCCACCACTTTGAATGACATTGGCCAAATGTCATAAATTTGCTATCTATAGTTGCGGCCTCAGCATCCATTTTCAGACCTGACATAAGTTGTGCAAAACCCAGTCTTACCCCATCTCCCTTGGTCTAGTTAAAACCTCCCCTCCCTGAGTGTTTGATTGTGATATAGCCCATGTGTTCCCCATCCCACTGACTCAAAAACCACACACCCCACAGCTGCTGACCATGCTAGACCTAACAATCCACACCGGAGTCCTATAAGCAAGTTACCCCTTCTAAACTAGCCAACCCACATCCCCATGGGGAAGCCTGAGGACATGGACCTGGAGCTCCAGAAGGCTCAGTCCCACAGGCCCTCCCTCTGCTCTGTCTCTCCTGCCACCTCCAGAAGTCACTTGGCCTCCTGTCAGCGCTCCCCACCTCTCCAGGATCTGTAAGTGATACGTTTCTTCCATTTCATACATTTTGATTTAACCTCCTCCTTGTGCCTCTCCTGACAGAAATGCCAGAACCTAACTTTTCCCTGGTCGGGTCTCCCAGGGGTCGGCTGGCTTATGGCCATTCTCAAGAGAGACCTCAAGACCAAATTAGAGAGAAACCTTAATAACAGTAATCACAACAACAAGTTATTTAACCTCTCTTAATTTCTGTTACCTCATGGTGGGGAAACATGCCTATTAATAGTACTTACAACATAAGGTTGTTTTGCAGATTGATATAATATATTTAAACTTCTTAGCCCAGAGCCTGGCATGTAACAAGTACTAAATAAATGAAAACTGTTATCGTCCCTACCAGTCATCAGCTTTGGGCAAGACACTTCTCATAGCTGAGTATCACATGCCCTGTCTGTAAAATGAGGCCCTTATACTACTCTGTTTTGCTTTGGTAGAATTTTGGGAATCACTGTACAATGTAGGGTATACCCGGGATGACTGTGTGTCCTGATTTTGCCCTGTTGGAATAATAAATTATAAGAACACCCCAAAAATAAAAAAGGTGCTCATAACATCAAATTTGGGTTGGTTGTAGAGAAACCAAAACTCCCAATTCTGCTGATAAGAATGTAAAATGGTAAAAGCTACTTCAGACAATAGTCTGCCACTTTCTTAGGGATTAAACATATACCTACTTCGTGACCAAGCGATTTGATTCTACCCCTACATATTAACCTAAGATAAGTTTTTAAAAACATGTTTATATGAAGACATATAGAACAATTATCAGAGAAGATAATTATCAGAGTGAATCTATTCTAAACAAAATATCAGGAAAATTTTATTAATTTATTCTGATGTAATCAGTCTGTATATTTAGTTTAGTTTGAAAAGTGGGCTTCTAAAATACATTGATCAACAAAATCTAATTTATGAACACTGCCATAGTACATATTGAAGATAAATTTAAGAAAGACTATAGTACAGTCAGGAATAATATCAACATCAAAAAGTGGAGATGTAGTTCTCCAAAGATATAAAATCTAAAAGCACTATAATTAACTTTTAAGAACTTCTATATGGTTTTCCAAAATGTCTGTATGAATTTACATTCCCACTAATAATGTGCATTATTTCCTTTTTTCCATACCCTTGCCAACATTTTTTATCCTGGCAGGGTAAGGGGTATCTCATTTTGGTTTTGATTTGCATTTCTCTGATGATTAGTAATGTTGAGTGCATTTTCATATACTTATTGTACATTTTTATATCTTCTTTGGAAAAATGTCTGAATGTTTTTGTCCTCTTTTTAATTGGGTTATTTTGGTTTGGGCTTTGAATTCTGTGACTTTTTATATATTTTGAATACTGACCTCTTATCATATATATAGTTTGCAAATCCTTTCTCCAAATCCTTGGGCTGCCTTTTCATTTTGATTACTGATTCCTTTGATATACAGGAGCATTTTAGTTTTATATATTCCCACTTGTTTATTTTTCCTTTTTTTTTACCTGTGCTTTGGTGTGATATATAAAAAATCATTTGCAAGGCCAATATCAAGGAGCCTTGCCCCTATATTTTCAATCAGGAGTTTTAGAGTTTCTGGTCTTGGAAACACTTTATTTATTTTTTGCATGATAGAAGGGTACATTTTCATTTTTCTGTACCTGAATATATATTTTTTCTCTTTATTGAAGACTATTCTTTACCCATTGTGTCTTTCTCATGGCTTTCTTGAAAATTAGTTCATCATATACATTTCAATTGAATTCTGGATTCTCGATTGTGTTCAATTAGTCTATATGTCTGTTTTTATACCAGTACAATACTGTTTGGATTGATATAGCTTTCAATTTAATTTGAAATCAGGAGTGTGTTGCAGCCAACTTTGTTTTCTTTCTCAATATTGTTCAATTTGGAGTCTTTTGTGGTTTCATATAAATTCCAGCAATCCCTCTGTTGGGCATGTAACCAAAGGAAATGAAATGAGCACCTGGTAGAGATCTATGCTCCCATGATCACTGTAGCATTACTAATAATAGCCAGGATATGGCAACAACCTAAATGTCCATTGATAGATGGATGGAGAAAAAATATTATTATATACAAGGACCATCTGGAAAGTATCCAGCCATTGTTAATATAATGATAATGGTTTGTGTGACATCAACATAATGTGCAGTCAAGAATGGACTATAAATGCGCATGTGTGAACAATGACGACTTCCCTGTACTAGTCAGTAGGGCACTAGAGGTCTTTGAGTGAGCCTGTGTACTGTGTGGCTGACACAGTCAAAATGACTGAGCTAGTAGAGCAATGAATTTTTGCAAATAAAAGTGTGGCACTAATGCTTCAAAGATGGTCGAGAATCTGTTTAAAGTGATCTACATTCTGGAAGGCCTGCACCTTCCAGAGCACCTGAGAATGTTGAAATGTGTGCTGGTTAGGTTAAGAGATGTTGGGAGAACTATGTGAGGTCCAAAAGTGCCTAATTTGAAGGAGACCGAGGCATCATTTGTCCTATGTACAATGTTTCCTGCATCTTGTATCCTCTTCAATAATGTCTCTATTATTCACATTATATTGCTGGATACATTCTGGACAGATATATATATATATATATATATATATATATGAATATTATTCAGCTTTAAAAAAAGATATTGCCATTTGAGAAACATGGGTGAATCAGAAGAATGTTATACTAAGGGAAGTAAGCCAAATACAGAAAGAAAAATACTGCATGATCTATCTCACTTATATGTGTAATCTTAAAAAAAGTTGAATACATAGGAACAGAGGGTAGAAGAGTTATAACCAAGTTTATGGAGGAGGAGGAAACGGAGATATAGGAGAAAAGCTACAAATTTTCAATTATGTTGAAGGAATAAGTCTAGAGATCTAATATACTGGAAGAGGACTATAGTTAATACTATTGCATTGCATTGAATCTTTCCTAAGAGAGTAGATTTTAGGTACTCTTAACATACACACACAAAAGAGGTAACTGTAGGAGGTGATGGATGAGTTAATTTGCTTGCCTGAAGGAATTATTTATATATAACATATATATCTAAAAATATGTTGTATACATTAAATGTATAGAATAAAAAATAAAAAGAAAAACTAAAAGCACGAAACAAATAATAACAGAAAAGAGTTGAGGCTTTGTAAGTAATCTAGAGTCTCTATTTTATAAATTTATTTTCATATAGTTTATTTCCCTCATGTAGAAATAATGATTAACTCGAATTCATTTTCCAAAACAAACATTTTATTTTATAAATTTATGTCATAATGTCATTATTAGTTTATCAATGAAATCACAGATATTTAGATGTAGTTAAAATATTTTCATAATGATTTGAACAAATGTTTGCTGCTTTGAATTGTCCATGTTGATACAGAATAGAACAATTGTAAGTACCCAAAGCAGTGCTGGCTTTAAGGGTAAAACACGATCAACTGAAAAAATACATTTAAATTTGCAGGTATTTTAATACATGCTTGAAAACAAACTTACTAACTTCAGTTAACTTGCATTTTAAAAAGCTAGATCAGGATAAATTCATCCATCCATGATTTTTTTAAATGAGTTATTTTTTGCCTACAGGGCTAAACTTAAAATTTCAAAATCTTTCCTTAAATTTTCATTAAATCATATTAATTAAAAATGTGGGAGGCATT
>VSMD01111657.1:0-18496 GCA_008750895.1 Mirza zaza | reverse complement strand
CTGACTGCTCTCTTGGGACTCCATGGATTGCTGCTGACTCTGCAGTGGACTGGGAAGCTCCTGCCACCACAGCAAAGGGTCACACTGCTGTCAGGATGAGCACGGGTGAGCAGTAGGTGTGAGGACTGGGAAATGCGTTTGTCCATGCCCATTGAGAATTCAGGATTGAAGGAAGTGGAAGTCCCTAGCAGATATGTGGTGTGTGATCCCTCCACCAGGGGAGGGTTCAGAGCAGGAGGGCAGAGGGCAGTGTACTCACCACCCAGGGCTGGGCAAAGGGTGTCTGCAGGAGGTAAACAGTAAACTTGATGACACCTGCTTGTTTGGGTCATTCCTCGGCTGCCTCCCAGTAACCCTGGGGAAGTTTTTTCTTGTGGGTTCCCAGCCCCATTCCCTTTCTATTCCCTTTCTTGCCACTGAGGTCTGACTGCCCCTTTGACACCTCATACTGCTTCTTCCCAGAAACTATCCTAGCAGGAGGGAACCTCTCTGTTTTGCCTTCTCCTTCCACTTCTAGAGAGACTGGCAATGACTTAGTTTCCTGAGTGATTCTGGGTGCTGACCTGATGTGGAAACCCAGGCTCAGAGAAGGATTTCAAACTACTGTGCCTTGAACCCATGTGTGCCTTCCCAGTACATGTGGGTCTTCTCTGTGCAGCCCAGCATGTCACTGTACTAGATGTGCAGAGACAGTTCTGACCCTCCAGGTGAGATGGAGTGCTATGTGTGGGATGGAGTGCATGTGTGTGCACTGGTATGGAGACCTGTGTGGACGCTCATGTGCGGACCTGTGTGGACTCCTGTGTGGGCACAGCAGGGCAGAATGACATTGGTGGACAAGTGAGGCATTGCTGAGCAGTAATGTTTTCTTATGGGGCAGGACATGAGGTCTTTCAAGGGTCTGTATCAGAACTTGCAACAGCAGTGCCAAGCACAGGGGGCAGAGGTGAGGAAAAGGAAGACTCCATGTCAGAGTGCCTGGAGGCTTCCCTGCCAACTGCAACCATCTATGTTCCTTAAATCTCCTGTCTAAACACTAGCCAAAGTCTCCTCGTACCGTAATCTGTGTGTGTCTGTGTTGCCATCGCCTTGTGGCTGTACCTCGCGGCCCTCGTGGGCCTGTACCATCTTGTTCACTGGTACCAGGAGAGGCAGGTGGTGAGCCACCTCAGAGAGGAGTACGTCTTCATCACGGGCTGTGGCTCTGGCTTCGGGAACCTGCTGGCCAGACAGCTGGACATGCGCGGCATGAGGGTGCTGGCTGCGTGTAGGACAGAGAGAGCGGCCGAGCAGCTGAGAGCCCAGGCGTCAGACAGGCTGGAGACGGTGACTCTGGATGTCACCAAGACAGACAGCATCACTGCAGCCGCCCAGTGAGTAAAGGAACACGTGGGAGACAGAGGGACCCCCCGGATTCCTCTTTGTTTCTCTTTCTACTCACTCTGGGAAGGGGGAACCCTCTGTCTGCTAACTCAGAAGAGTCCCAAGATTTCTGGATTCTCAAGGACTGTGAGCTCCGCGTTTTCTGAGCAGAAGTCTTAGAGTGATTGAGCCTGAGCCACAGGGTCACAGGAGCACAGCCTGTGTTTAGGGTCGACTCTCTGCAGGAAGGCTGGGCCTTTGAACAAGACCTTGAGTCTGACATGGGACAGTGGGGGCCTGGGCCAGGCTAGAGCCAGGCTCATGATCTCAGCATTTCTTATTGGTTCCTTCACACTTGTCCCCCCAAGGGCTCTCAGATTATCTGTCCTCGCTTGACTCATGAGGGTGGAGGCTTAGAGCGCTGAAGGGACTTTGTATGAAATACTCAGTGATAATTCCTGTTCTTCTGCTACATTACGCTGCCTGTTCTTTTTGTGAAAACGGACATGATGGGTTTCTTTGTGCTGATTAGAAATGTAAAACATACTCATAGAGGAAACTGTAGAAGAGGATAAAGATAAAACAGCATTCACCGTAATCAAACCCTCCAGAGTTAATTGCTCTCTACCTCATGTGTTCTGGGATCCACTTTATACAACCAAATCTCTCCTGAAACATAACAGTGAATGTCTGTCTGCATATTCTTAGTGAGAGAATATAATTTATTTAAGCAGTCCTATATTGTTGGATGCTGAACTTGGTTTCCCACTTTTCCTGGCATAAATAACATGTCAGCAAAGATTCCGTAATAAGGTTTGTTCACATACTTAGCAATGTTATTCAAGTGAAGTAAAATACATGGATCAAAGAGTACTGATTTCTTGACGGCCATGAATGGTTTTGTGTAGGGGAAGGACTAATATTGCAAGGCCTTTTTATCTTTCCAATATTGCTACATTCAAACTCTGTCTAACTGTACCCTCAACCCTGGCCCACTGAAAACCCTGGCCATCCAGACCTTGGGTCTATAGGTGGGGAAGTCAGACTATTTAAAATCCTCCATGTTGTGTTTTTGTTCCTAATCAAGCACACAGACTCAAGAAGGCATAGTGTGCTGGGGCGCCGTGTGGTGATATCAAGGGTGGACTTTGGGGAGAGTGGAAGGAGAGGTTGACACTGCCTGGGGCCAAGGGTGCCATCTGGACACTCGTGTGGCCTCAGTCCTCTTCCCCTGTCTGCCCTGTGTGTCCACCCCATGGTGAACTTTGGAATTCCCAGGTAGGTGGTCAACTTTGCTGCCTGAGCAAATATTGCCTCAAAATTGGTGCACGTTGCATCACAGCCTGTCCCCTGATGTCCAAAGGTGGCCTGTTCTCTATGCTCCCAGTCTTTGGATTTTAATTGTGTCTCTCCCAACCAGGCTATAGAAAACAATTATTCATGGGTTTTTTGTCTTTCCCTTTTATTCCTTCTATTCTTTAGTTTCTCTTGTTTTTTTAATTTTCTTTTACCCCATTCCTCTTTTGCTTACTATCTCTGTCTCTGTCTCATAATGAGGTATTTGATGGGTACTCAATTTTCTCCAACTCTGTCCATACACTTGAAAGTTGGCTTTATTGCACATTGGGTTCCAGGAACTGGGATTAGAGTTGAGAAGGACTATCCCTAACCTCTAATACCTTGAGGAATATGCAAACCCTACACCCCTAATTTAAAGGTCTTCATTTCTTCCTCCCACTCTTTTCCCTATACCTGTAGCACATTCTTCTTGACTCCATAAATAAACTCAACTAGAATGTGAACTTGAACCCTAGCTGTGTCCACACTGCACAGGCACAACTGAGTGTTGTTGTCTCATCTTCCCACTGTCCTCAGGACTCTGGGGCCTGGTGAATAATGCTGGAATCTCCAGGTCCTCAGGCCCCAATGAGTGGTTGTCCAAGAAAGACTTTGTGACTATACTTGACGTGAACCTGCTGGGGATGATCCAGGTGACTCTGAGCAAGGGGCCTCGAAGTCAACGTTTCCAGCATCGTGGGTAGAGTATTTATTACAGGTGGCGGCTACAGAATCTCCAAGTACGGCGCAGAGGCATTCTGGGACTCCCTCAGGTATTGCCCTGGGATAGGGCCCTGCCTGAGTCCTCCTGTTCCTGGTCCTCTGTGGGAGCATTTAGCCAGAGTTTTATTTCATCACAGATTTATTTGCTATTTTTTTTGAGATCTCTCCATCAGCCTTTTGCCCTTCCCCCTGTCTGGATTTAGCCAGCCATTCCGTGGGACCTCCTGTCTGTTGTGGTACAGGGAGGGACCCCAGGCCTAGGAAATTATGTCACATATTCTGAGCCTTCTGAGGAGGCCCACAGACAGGACACGTGTGAAGCAGGTTGGAAGTGGGATTCTTTGGCTGCTGGGCCCTTATCCATAGCCACTGAGATGCTCGGGTGCAGGGAGCCCTTGAGGGGCGGGTGCAGCCTCTGACTCAGCACAGCACACAGCAGTGGGCACTAGTGTGAGAGCAGCAGCAGCGCAGCCTAGGACAGCAGGGTTTGCTCCTTGACCCAGAAACTAGGACACCTGAGAGGGAGAGGGACAGGAGAGAGAAAACCATTGTTTCCAACCCTGACAGGGGTTATTTCTAAGTCAGCCAATGGGGCCAAGCAGCCCCCAGATATGGGGAGGGTTCTGGATGTGATATTTGAGCTGTGAACTGAAGACCTGGTACCCATTAAGGAGGGGTGGCAGGGCGCTTGATGACAGGACGGCATAAGCCCAAGGAAACGGTGAGAGTCACCTGACTGCCTGTGCTGCTGGGTCTTTGTGCGCCAAAGAAGAAGATCAGAACAGGTGTGGCAGGCTGGAGAGGCAGCAACAGTGGGCGGTGGAGTCCTGTGGGTTCCGGACACGTGCTGCTCTTCATGCTGTTGGCCCTGGAACCCACAGCGGTGATACACTGTGTGCAGCCGTTGGTTATAATGGGCATCTAGACCCCCGCCAGCTACAGGGAGGAGAACGGCTGTGTGGGTGGGGAGCCCACACTGAAGGCAGAGGGATGCTCCCCAGAAGACAGTCCCAGCACCCCCGCTGACAGATGGCCAGGGAGTCACCAGGGCAGGAGAGGGAGGAAGGGGACTGAAGAGCATAGAGGATGAGATGGGCTAACCCTGGTGATGTCCTGGATGTGAGGGCGGGAAGGAGATAGCCCAGTGGTGGTGCCTTGCAGCTGTGTCCAGGGGTTTGGAGCTAGTGAGCTCAGTGTGTAAAATATGGCAACCCTACACAAGGGCAATGCCATGGTCACGATATATGTTGGTCTTCTTCTACACTTCCCAACATGCCAAGCTCTCTGGCTTATTCTATCAATAGCCTGTGTTGGATGTTCAGTGGGTTTATATGTGTTTTGTGTTTGCTGCAAGACCTCGGAACTCCTTGCCTTCTGCCTGTCTGTCTCTGAAGAGGGAGCTCACTCCCTTTAGGGTGAAGGAGGCTATAATAGAACATGGTTATTTCAAGAGGAAAGGACAGACATTGAGAGAGTTTTGCTACATATCCAGGGGGTGTGGGACAGGGCCTGACCCAAGATCAAGGATTTCTATGGCAAGAAGTTTTTGTTATCCTGTGAGTGCTCTGTGGACAGTGAGAGAACTAAACCTTGGACCATGATTAATGCCTCCAACACCATGAGGGTCTCTCCTCCTGCCCATAGTGGGAAGAGGGATGTTCAGTCTTGTCACAAAACGAGGACGTTCAGCCTCATTCCCAAGGTGCTGTGTGGTCAACAGGTCACCTAGAGAAGGAAACCAGGGTCACTACTATTGGAAACACTGTCCCAGCATTATTTAGAAGAGGAAACTAAAGACAGAAAGGGAAGATGCCATGCACTCATGGCCAGCTGGGTTTAGAGAGGACGGGTTTTCCTGCGTTTCGACTCTGTTAGCAGAGACTTATAGAGTCCAGAAATTCCCAGGAAGAGGGCCATGAGGTTGCTTAGTGTGGACCAAATTTCCTGACGTAAGGATGAGCCACGCCCCTGGGGAACTTGCATCAGTTAGATTTGGGGCATAATCCCTGTGGGGTCCAGGAATTCTTAGGAACTTTCCTCCTAGCATAGAGCTGTGAAAGAGTGGAGGGATGTGCCACTTCATTAAGGATGTTTTCTCAACCTCAACAGACCTAAAATTACTATCTGAGCACATTTTGCCAACATGCAACAAGAATCTGTCAGAGGGGACGGACGACATGGAGTATGCGCTGACCTCCTGCCACCCCCGCATCCACTACTCAGCGGGCTGGGTCACCAAGCTCCTCTACCTCCCCATAAGCTACACGCCCACCTTCCCGCTGGATGCCATCGTCACCTGGGGCCTCCGAAGGCCAGCCAAAGCCTTGTGAAGCCAAGATTATGGCACCTGTTTGGGTGGGGTTAAATGCTGAGTGAGAGGTAATGTGTGCTAGGGAAAGAAATAGTGTGGAGGGAGGAAGCTGTCATGTCATCAACTCACCTGGTCTACCTCCATCCTCCCCTCCTAGCCATGGTTCTCCTGGGATTTCTACCAGGCCCCCAGAGATGTTAGTAGGAAAGTACCAAGTTATGCAGCTGAGAAATAAGAATCCAATAGCCCTCCTGGTTGTCTTGTTGCCTTGGGTGGCCACTCAAGGCTCTGAGGTTCTTGGGACAATGGTGGGGGCACAATTGGAGAAGTTTGAGCTGGCGGATGGCGGTTTAGCCCACACCCTCTCTGACTGCTCAACTCCTCAGGGTGTGCTTTAGCCTGGTCAGTCTATACCCTCCCACAGGGTGGAAATGGCTTGGAGGTGGTCAGGGACCTCTCCTACCTTTGAAGACACCCGTATAGATGTGGTGGGGATGGGGAGAAAACCATCAACCTGGCTTCTCGTCCTTATGTGTCAACTTAGCAGGTATTGGCGGGAAGGTGTCTCAATAGGGGTCTTTCCAGAGCACAGGTAACCAGGGTTTCATGTGACTTCAACACACGCCGTTCCTTTGATTATATTGTCCTAGAAACACTTGATAAGTTCAGCCATGCTCAGAGATTTTATTTTAATTTTTCTGTTCTATCCAAATTCTTAGTACGGGGATTATAATCTCTTTGGAAAACTACCCTTGGATTTCAGACATACTAAGTGAAATCCCTGTCTGAGTCTGGGTTTCCTCATCCAGCTCAGCACCCAGAATTCAGTCCTCAGAAAGCTCAGTCTGTAGTAGTCTCTAGGACTCCAGGGAAAAGGCAAACAGAGTGGCCAATGTCCCTCTAGATGCAGTAATTGTTTCTAAACAAGGAGGACGTGATCCCAAAAGGAGAGTCTGACTCAGAGGCCAGGAATGGAGACAAGGAAGAGAGTTAAGGCTGGCAAAGTGCCAGAAGGAAACTCCCAGGATTTGTGTGAAGGAACAATGATGTGAGTTACACAAAGCAGGTGTCACAGCTTTTACACATCTATGCCCTGAAGATATGCTTTCCTTAGCTGTGCATGGCACCAGGGAGTTGGGGTGCAGACCTATGGGAGCGGAGGCCGGTGCCATCTCAGAAGTGAGGGGGTGAGAGGGATGACCTGAGGAGGGGTTTGAAGAGGACAGGTGGATTCTAAGCCCTTCCTGCCATGCAGGCCAGTGGCCATGTTTCCCTATGAGGGTTTTCTCAAGTGCTGGAGTCACAAGAATAGACAAAAGACAGGCAAGCCACAGGATGGCAATAAGGACTGGCAGTCCAAGATCCCCTCCCTGGGGCAGCTGAGCCTTCTGACCCTCAGTAGCACCTGCTCTGTGTACCCCAGAGATCGACCATTACCTCCCGTGACTGTCCTTCCCTAGTGCCCTACTTCTGCCCTCCAATGCCATATCTCTGGCACCAAATATCTCCAGTGGCATTGAGTGAGACTCATATTTGGACGCCAGTCTCTCATTTTCTGTTCATCTATACTGAACGCTTGTTGTGCGCTGGGAAAATTCCCAGAAATTCCCTGGGGCTTCCTCAGACCCGTCTCTGAGTCCTCAGTGTTCTCTGGTCGCTGTGAGTGTGGTCTCAACAGAGAAAGCACTTGCAGAAAGGGACACAGATACTCAGGCTAAGGTCTCTTTGTAGCAGGGAAGCACCTCCCTAGGTCTTGGTTTCTTCCCTCAGTGTAACAGCTGAGGACATGGAGCCTTTAGGCGACCTAGTACTGTTGAACAGATCCGTGTTGCGTGTGAAAACAGCAAGTGAGCTCACATTCTCGTAAAACTTGAAGTGGGCATTGGTGTTGAGCACGTCAGTGCTGAAACCGAGAAGTGGCCAGGGAGGGTCGTCCTGGAGAACCAAGGCCCTGAATGCTGTAGAGTCGGGCCACTGAGTGTCTTTCCATGGTACCCCACTAAAATGCCACGCAGCAGTTTCATATGCAATCTGAAGACAGTAGACTTTTCTTTTAGGTTTCTATGATTCCTTCCCTCTAAATACAGAGACACACACACATTCACACACACACAGACCAGGAAAACTAGCTGAAAAGAAATAAGAGGCTGGATTCACTTGACAGCTCCCTGAGTAGTGGTTCAGGAGGTTGGACCAGAGGGGTGTGCTCCAGAGTCCCAGAGAGCTGTGAGGGTGCAAATCCCTAGTCCTCCGTGCTGGGCTGTACCGTGGGGTGCACCTGCATGAAGGCTTGACTCCTGGTCACATCATGGACTATGAGTCAAGGGTGCCGCCTATGCCTTGAAAGAATAATCATGGCCTATGCATTGAAAGAATAAATAAAATCTCATGTAAGCAGTCCATGGCACCTTCCACATCCTCAGCAGAACCTCCCCTGTCTTCCCTCCTGACATCTTTCCTCAGCCAGGGAGACACGTCCAGTCTCACAGAGCTGTGCAGGGACAGGGCCCCATCCCACAGAGTCCCCCGTGCCACAGGAGATGCCTTCACTCCTTCCCTTTGCTGCCAGGGTCCTCCCTGTGGAGGACAGGGCTATTCAGTCCTCAGGAGAAACTGTCATCCTCTCCAGCCACCTGACGTTTAATGCCTACAGGACATATGGCCCTTCCTTTCTGGGTCCGAATGCCAGGCTTAGGAGGGGCTGCAGGATGCAGGGTGCAGGGCAGGGCACAGGTTGTACCTTTAACCCTAACTTCTTACCTTTTCCAGCTTTGGGTTTTTATTTGTACACCTGCTCCTCTACAGAAGTCCCCTCTTGGGTGGAGAAGGGGAGTGGGTGGGGTGGCCCTGAGGCTGAAGAGTGGTCCCCAGGAGGCTGACCTGGGCGCCCCTGAAGGCCTGATTCCATCTGGTGAGTGGCCACAGCCTGAGGAATGCCACCAGCTAAGGAGCCCAGTAGAAGCAAAGCGGGGGTTAGAGATTGCCTCTGGCTCCCCTACATTGTGCAGGTGTCTCAGTGCGAGGACTGGGCGGGTTGTGAGGCGGGTGCAATGGGAAGGCTCCAGAAGATTTACATTCTGCCGGAGGGTCCAGTTGAGGCTGTGTCCCTCCCTTTCACATCTCTCTTGGTACTTCAACAGATCGCTGCTGACTCTGGAGCGGACTGGGAAGATCCTGACACCCCATCGAAGGGTCACACTACTGTCAGGATGAGCAGTGGGTGTGGGGACTGGGAAATGTGTCTGTGCATGCCCACTGAGAATTCCTGGTTGAAGGAAATGGAACTCGCTGACAATATTCCGGATGTGTGACCTGGCAGGGGAGGGCCCAGAGCAGGAGGACAGCGGGCGGTGTACCCAGCACCCAGGCTGGGCAAAGGACACCTGCAGGAGGTGAGCTGTGAACACCATGACACTTGCTTTGTGTGAGTCGTGCCATTCCTCTCTCCCAGCTACTCTGGCTGTTTCTTTCTTGTGGGTTCCCAGCTTCACTTTATTTCTGTCCCCTTCCTTTGCCTCTGATCTGAGTGTCCCTTTGAAATCCTGTGCCATTTCTCACCCCACCCTGCCCCCACAAACTACTCTTGCAGGAGGGGACCTGTTCTGGTCCACTCTTTTTGTCTCTTCCCTACATTCCTGGAGACTGACACTGACTTAGCTTTCTGAGGGTGATTCTGGGTGCTGAGCCGGATAAGGACACCCGGGCTCCGAGGGCTGAGCAGGCCGCCCAAGGCCACTCAGCCAGCTGGTAGCCGAGCTGGGCTGTGACCCCACCTGTGTCTTGATTCAAACTGCATCTTCTTCACAGGAACATTCAGTGGCTCTGGACCTGAGGAGGAGAAAGGTGAGAAGTTCTGAATGATAAGAGTTCGGGCAGCGGGGGCTCCACTGTGTGTGCTGGGGATCAGAGCTGGGGGGACAGGAACAGGGAGGAGTGGAGACCAGGAGAAGGTGGTTCAGAGAAGTGTCCTCAAGTCAAGGGTTCTTAGGACATCCAATGGCATCTGTTTAAAATGACATGAGTAGATCAGCAGGGAGAAACTTGAGGACTCCTTTCCAGAGCGCTAGGAGGCTCACCTGCCTGCCACAGCCTATGCATTCTTAAGTTCTCCTGTCTGAACACTTTAACACTCTCCTTTGACCCCAGCCTGTCTGTGTCTGTCCCCCCAAAGCCATGTGGCTGTACCCAGTGGCCCTCCTGGGCCTGTACTACCTTCTGCACTGGCACCAGGAGAGGCAGGTTACAGGCTGTCTGTACGTGTCCATGTCATCACATGGCTCTGCCTGCTTGGCCAGTTTGACATTCTGCACCAGCTCATTTTTACCCATAACTGCAGCCTCTATGACAAAGAGGTGGTGGCGGTCTGGGTGACATCAGTGGCGACTCTGTCCCATGATCTTTTTGCTCACAAACTCAGGCATCATTTGACTCCCAACCTCCCTTGCCACTGCTCACCCAATTAGCTACAGTGTCAGCTTCGTGGCCCTTTGCCCCCACCCTGGCTCATTCACCACCTACAAATGACTTATCCCGGGGGTTAAGGGAAATTGCCCTTAGGGACTGGGGACCTGGTGTGTCCTCAGTCCTCCACCCCCTCCATTCACCTGGTCACTTGGGAGAAGCGGGGTCTTCCTGGAGTACAATGGGGACTCCCGTCTGCTATCTTCACATCTACGTATTTGTCAAAGGGAGAGAATGAATTTACAGTCACCAATTCTAACATAAGTGCTCCCAGAAAAAGGGGTAAGCAGTGTCTTTTGCTTATTGCACCAGGAAAAATTAATATTTTGTTTTTGATTTGTATTCCCCCTGCGAGTATCTGATGTCCACGAATCATTACTTCTCTCAGCAATCACATCATCAGCCGTGGGGCCCTTGTTCTTTCCCCTTCTAGTAGCTGGGGCTTCACACCATGGGCCTCCCCTGGCAGGACCCCGCTGCGTTTTCCTTCAGGACAGTGGGGGCACAGTCACCCTGGGGAAAATCCTTTGTCTCTTATGAGGGAGACACAACTAGAGGCAGAGAATAGCCAAGGGGGTGACAGGGGGCTCCTTTCTTTTAGGTCACAGAACCAGTTTTTGCCTTTCCTTCACACCATGAATTTACCTTGGTTTTTATTGCCTTAAAGTATCGGTTAAAAAGTTTATCCACGCCCAGGGAGTTGACCCCTAGTCTGCGGGATGCAAGGGGTGTCCATCTGAAGGAAGAAGAGGCAGGTGTGTTCCAGAGGTCGGGCTGAGAGGGACGACCTGAGGAGGGATTTGGAGAGGGCAGGTGGAATATCCCGGCCCCCTCTCAGCCCTTCCAGCCACAGAAAGGAGGGGCAATTGTTTCATTCCCAGGAATTAGCAGGTAGCCTGGAGTCACAGGAATAGACTCAGGGATGGGCAAACAAAGAAAATGGATCCTGAATGGGGGAGGTCCCTGATCCCACCTGGGTGTCAAGGCTTCCTTCCCCACAAGTACCTCCCCATGGCCCTCAGCACCTGTCCCCTCCTCCACAGCCACCACACCTCCATCTCCTGCCACTCCAGTCAGCCCCCGACACTCCTCCGATGGCATAGACTGAGAGTGTCTCTGGAGCCCAGGCTTTCATTTTCTGCTAGCCCTCACTGAGCTCCTGCTGTGTGCCAGACACAAATTCCCTGGGTGACCAGAGCTTCCTGAGACCCAAGCTCACTGTGTCTTCACTCTGTTGATGATGTTCTGAGAATGCACTCAACAAACATTTTCAGAAATTCATATCGATTCCTGTGCTCTGTACACATTGAAGTGTGGTGATGCCTCCTGTCATCTTAGTTCACCTCCCTCAAAAAGACAACAGAGACTTCAGGGCATTTTATTCTATTGAAAAATATATAGTCATATGAACACGTTGGCTTAATCATTTGGAACGTTGCAGAAGTAAAGGTTTCCTGAGTCAGGGACAGACAGAGCACAGACGATTTCTAAAGACTAAGACCTGGGTTAGAGAGGTGTCCAGTGTGCATGGGGTGAGGTGAGGCATGGCAGGGAGGGGTGGGAGGGGTGGCTGGAAGAGTTGGGGCTGGGGAAAAGCCACGGCATGTGTGATCAGCCCTTGACAGCATTGAAATCACAGTTGGAGAATGTCTGTTCGTAGGGAGACCTGAGGAGCAACAAAACAGAGAGTACTAGAACTTGAGCACAATCATAGCTTTCAGGCACCATCCTGTGCAAAGACATGTGGCTGTTCCTGGCGGCCCTTGTGGGCCTGTACTACCTTTTGCGCTGGTACCGGGAGAGGCAGGTGGTGAGCCACCTCCAAGACAAGTTCGTCTTCATCACGGGCTGCGGCTCTGGCTTCGGGAACCTGCTGGCCAGACAGCTGGACATGCGCGGCATGAGGGTGCTGGCTGCGTGTAGGACAGAGAAGGCAGCCGAGCAGCTGAGAGCCCAGGCGTCACATAGGCTGGAGACGGTGACTCTGGATGTCACCAAGACAGACAGCATCACTGGAGCTGCTCAGTGGGTGAAGGAACGTGTGGGAGAAAGAGGTACCACCATATTTCTCTATGTGTCTCTTTCCTCTCTGTCTGGGAAGGGGGAATCTTTTGTCTGCTAACTGGGAAGATTCCCAAGTATCTGGATTTTCAAGGACTGTGAGCTCTGCGTTTCCAGAGCGAAACTCCTAGAGTGACTTAGCCTGAGCCACAGGATCAGAGGAGCACAGGATAAGATTGAGCCTGAGCCACAGGATCAGAGGAGCCTGTGTTTAGGGTCGACTCTCTGCAGGAAGGTTGGGCCCTTGAGCTAGACCTTGAGCCTGACATGGGACAGTCGGCACCTGGGCCAGGCTGGATCCAGGCTCATAATCTCAGCATTTCTTATTGGTTCCTTCACACTTGTCCCCCCGAGGGCTCTCAGATTATCTGTCCTCACTTGACTCATGAGGATGGAGGCTTAGAGTGCTTAAGGGACTTTGTTTCAAATATACGATGATAATTCCTGCTCTTCTGCTACATTACCCTGCTGGTTCTTTTTGTGAAAAGGGAGATGATGGATTTTGTTGTTCTGATTATAAATGTAAAACATGTTCATTGAGGAAAACATTGAAGAGGATAAAGGTAAAACAACATTTACCGTTGTTGATTACTCCACAATAATTAGTCTACCTCATGTATTGTGTGATCAGCTTTATACCATCCAATCTCTTCCAAATTAGAATATTTAACGTCTGTATATCATGCTGAAAGAATATAATTTATTTAAGCAGTCCTATATTGTTGGATGCTGAACTTAGTTTCCCACTTTTCCTGGCATACATAACATCTCAGCAAAGATTCTGTAATAAAGTTTCTTAACATGCTTAGTAATGTTAATCAAGTAAAGTAAAATAATTGGATCAAAAAATATTAACGTCTTTTTATTTATTTATTTATTTTTTTTTTTGAGACAGAGTCTTTGTCTGTTGAACTAGCTAGAGTGCTGTGGCGTCAGCCTAGCTCACAGCAAACTCAAACTCCTGGGCTCAAGCAATCATTCTGCCTCAGCCTACCGAGTAGCTGGGACTATAGGGACACACTACAATGCCCAGCTAATTTTTTCTATATATTTTTAGTTGGCCAATTAATTTCTTTCTATTTTTAGTAGAAATGGAGTCTCGCTCTTGCTCAGGCTGATTTCAAACTGCTGACCTGAGCGATCCTCCTGCCTCGCCCTCCCAGAGTGCTAGGATTACAGGCCTAAGCCACTAGGCCCAGCCAAACACACTCATTGCTTGAAGGCCATGAACGATTTTGTGCAAGGCCTTTTTACTTTCGAATATTCCTGCATTCAAACTCTGTCTAACTGCACCCCTAGCACTAGACCCAAGGACAAACCCTGGCCCTGCTGACCTTCGGTCTGTAGGTGGGGAAGTCAGACTATTTCAAATCCTCCATGTTGTGTTTTTGTTCCTGCATATCAAGCAGATAGTCTCAAGAGGGATAAGTGGGCTGGGGAGCCCTGAGGTGCTGTCAAGGGTGGATTTTAGGGAGAGTGGAAGGAAGGTTGACACTGCCTGGGGCCAAGGGTGCCATCTGGATACTGCTGTGGGTTGTGACCTTCTCCCCTGTCTGCCCTGTGTGTCCACTCTATGGTGAGCTTTGGCATTCCCAGGTAGAGATGGTCATCTTTGCTTCCTGAGCAAATGTCGCCTCAAAATTAGTGTACGTGGAATCACAGCTCATTCCCTGATGTCCAAAGGTAGCCTGTTCTCTACGCTCAGCAATCTTAGGATTTAAGTGTCTCCCCCAACCAGATATAGAAAACATTTCTTTATGGGTCTTTTTGTCTTCCCCTTTTATGCTCTCTCTTTTCTGGTTTTTCCTTGACTTCTCATTCCTCTTTTACTATCTCTGTCTCTCTCTTGAGATATCTGGTGAGCACTCACTCTATTTTCTCAAACTCTGTCCATGCACTTAACAAAGTTGGCTTTATTGCATGCTGCTTTACAGGCACTGGGAACAGAGATGACAAAGAACATCCTAACCTCCAATAATTTGAAGAATATGCAAACTCTGACACCCTTAAGTCACCACGTCATCATATCCTCCCTCCAGTCTTTTCCCCATACCAAGTAGCACATTCTTCTTGACTCCATAAATAAACTTAACTGCAATGTGAACTTGAACCATAGCTCCATCCCCACCACACACACACAACTCACTGTTGCTCTCTCATCTTCCCTCTGTCCCCAGGACTCTGGGGCTTGGTGAATAACGCTGGCATCTCTGTGCCCACTGCCCCCAATGAGTGGCTGACCAAACAAGACTTTGTGACCATACTGGACGTGAACCTGCTGGGGATGATCGAGGTGACTCTGAGCCTGCTGCCCTTAGTGAGGAAGGCGAGGGGCCGTGTGGTCAACGTCTCCAGCATCGCGGGTAGAGTGTCTCTTATAGGTGGCGGCTACTGCATCTCCAAGTACGGCATAGAGACCTTCTCGGACTCCCTCAGGTATTGCCCTGGGATAGGGCTCTGCCTGAGTCCTCCTGTTCCTGGTCCTCTGTGGGAGCATTTTGCAGGGTTGGATTTCATCACTGATTTAGAGGGCCTTTTGTCAAGACCCAACTCTCAGGTTTTTTGGCCCTTCCCCCTTTCTGAATTTAGTCAGCCATTCCTCGTGACCTCCTGTCCCTGTGCCTGTAGAGCAGGGACACCAGGCCTAGGAAATTGTGTTATGTCTTTCTGTACCTTCTGAGGAGGCCCCCAGACAGACATGTGTGAAGCAGATTGGAAATGGGATACGCTGGCTGCTGAGCCCATGTCCGCAGCCACTGACATGCTCGGGTGCAGGGAGCCCTTGAGGGGCGGGTGCGGCCTCTGACTCAGCACAGCACACAGCAGCGGGCACTAGTGTGAGAGCAGCAGCAGCCCAGCCTAGGACAGCAGGCTTTGCTCCTTGACCCAGAAACTAGGACAGCTGAGAGGGAGAGGGACAGGAGAGAGTAACACTTTGTTGCCAGCCCTTGTAGGTGTTGTGACCAAGGCAGCATTGGGGGAGGGTCCTGGGTTGAGGTCTGAGCTGAGAACAGAAGACCTGAACCTGGCACCTGCTAAGGAGGGGTTGGCAGGGCTCCTGATGACAGGACAACATCCGCCCCAGGAAACGCTGAGCATCACCCGACTTCCTATGTTATCGGGTCCTCTTGGACCAAAGGACAAGGACAGGAGATGTGTGGGGGACTGAAGAGGCAGGCAGCAGTGGGCCTTGGAGTCCTGTGGGTTCTGGACACGTGCTGTTATTCACGCTGTTGGCAGTGGAATCCACAGATTGGATGTACTCAGGGCGGGTATTAGTTCTAAGGGGCATCTAGACACCGCAGGCTGCAAGGAGCAGAACAGCTGTGCGTGTGGGGAGCCCTGACTGAAGGTAGAGGGATTCAGCAGCCCCACTGACAGATGGCCACGGAGTCACAGGGCAGGAGAGGGAGGAAGGGGCCAGGGGAGCACAGAGGGTGACATGGGCCAATCCTTCTGATGTCCTGGATGTGAGGGTCGAGTGGGAGATAGCCCAGCAGTGGTACCTGGCAGTTGATTCCAGGGGATTCGGAGCTAGTGACCTCAGTGTGTAAAGTATGTCATCCCTACACGCAGGCAATGCCATCGTCATAATTTCTGTTGGCCTTATGCTCCATGTCCCAGCATGTCAAGCTTTTTGGCATATTCTCCCATCACTGTATGTTGGATTTTCATTAATTTTATATGTGTTTTGTGTTTGCTGAAAGACCTCTGAACTCCTTGCCTTCTGCCTGTCTGTCTCCCAGGAGGGAGCTTGACCCCTTTGGGGTGAAGGTGGCTATAATTGAGCCTGGTACCTTCAAGACGAACATGACCAACACTGAGAGGATTTTGCTGAATGTCCAGGAGGTGTGGGACCGGGCCCGACCTGAGATCAAGGAGACCTATGGCGAGAAGTATCTGGCATCCTGTGAGTGCACTCTGGACAGTGAGAGAACTAAACCTCAGACCATGATTAATGTGTCCAACACCATGAGGGTCTGTCCTCCTGTGCGGGAATGGGGAGAGAGGGAAGCTCAGTCTCGTCACAAAGTGGGGACATTCAGCCTTGTTCCCAAGCTGCTATGTATTCAACAGGTCACCTAGAGAAGGAAACCAGGCTCACTACAATTGGAAATACTGTCCCATCATTTTTTGAGGAAGAAACTAAAGACAGAGAGGAACGATGCCATGCACTCATGGCCAGCTGGGTTTAGAGAGGACTGGTTTTCCTGTGCTTTGACTCTGTCAGCAGAGACCTTGTGGAGGTCTTGAGGAGCCTAGATATTCCCGGGAAGAGGGGCACGAGGTGGCTTAGTGTGGACCAATTTTTCTTGAGATAAGGATGAGCCAAGCCCCTGGGAAACCTGTATTGATTAGATTTGGGGCACATCACTGTGGGGCCTAGGAGTTCTTACCAACTTTCCCACTACCATTGAGCTGTGAAAGGGAGCGGAGGGTTTTACCACTCCATTAAGGCTGTTTTCTTATCCTCAACAGACCTAAAACTACTATCCAAAACCCTTAGGAAAACATTCAAGGAGAATCTGTCAGAGGTGACGGACTGCATGGAGCATGCGCTGACTGCCTGCCACCCTCGCACCCGCTACTCAGCTGGCTGGGATGCCAAGCTCTTCTACCTCCCCATGAGCTACATGCCCACCTTCCTGGGGGATGCCATCCTCACCTGGGGCCACCCCAGGCCGGCCAAAGCCCTGTGAAGTGCGGACTATGGAACTTGTTTGGGTGGGGTTGGATGCTGTGTAAGAGGGGATATGAGCTGGAGTGAGAAATAGGGTTGAAGGATGGAGCTGTCATGTCATCAGTTCACCTGTGCTACCTCCATCCTCCCCTCCTGGCAATGGTTCTCCTGGGATTTCATCCAGTAACCCAGAGATGTTAGTAGGAAAGTGCCAACTTATGCAGCTGAGAAACAAGAATCCAATAGCATTCCTGGTTGTCTTGTATCTTCGGTGGCCACTCAAGGCTCTGAGGTCTTGGGACAATGGTGGGGGCACAATTGGGGAGGTTTCAGCTGGCAGACAGAGGTTTAGCCCACCATTCTCTGACTGCTGCCCAACTACTTAGGGTGTGCTTTACCCTGGTTAGTCTACACCTTCCCACAGGGTGGAAATCTCTTGGAGGTGGTCAGGGACCTCTCCTACCTCTGAAGATACCTGTGTACATGGGGTAGGGATGGGGAGAAAACCATCAACCTGGCTCATCCTCCTCAGGTGTCAACTTAGCAGGCATTGGCGGGAATGTGCTCTCAATAGGGGTCTTTCCAGAAGACACATAACCAGGTTTCTTGTGACTTGAACCCATGGACTCCCTTTCATTATGCTGCCCTAGAAACACTTGATAAGTTCAGCCAAGCTCAGGAATTTTATTTAACTTTTTTCTGTTACTACCCAAATTCTTAGTAGTGGGATTTTAATCTCTTTGAAAAGCTACCCTTGGATTTCAGACATACTAGATGAAATCCCTGTCTGAGTTTGGGATTCCTCATCTGGCTCAGCACCCAGAATTCAGACCTCAGAAAGCTCAGTCTCTGACAGTCTCTAGGACTCCAGGGAACAGGAAAAGTGGCCAATGTCCCCTCCTGATGCAGTATTTGTCTGCAAAGAAGGAGGACGAGATCCCAAAGGGGGAGTCTGACCTCAGAGACCAGGAAAGGAGACAAGAGAGAGAGTTATGGCTGGAAAACTGCCAGAAGGAAACTTCCAGGGTTGCTGGGAAGTTGGAACAAAATGAGTTACATAAAGCAGGTGTAATAGCTCTTACACTTCTATGCCCTGAAGATACTCTTCCCTTAGTTGTGGATGGCATCAGGGAATGGGGTGCAGACCTATGGGAGCAAGAGGCTGCTGCTATATCAGAAGTGAGGCGGTGAAAGGGATGACACGAGGAGGGGTTTGAAGAGGACAGGTGGATTCTAAGCCCTTCCTGCCATGGAGGCCAGTGTCAATGTTTCCCTATGAGACGGTTTCTCAAGCGCTGGAGTCACAGGAATAGACAGAAGGACAGGTAAGCCAGAGGATGGCAATAAGGACTGGCAGGCCCAGATCTCTTCCCTGGGGCAGCTGGGCCATTCCGCCTCAGCAGCACCTGCTCCCTGTCGCCAGGGATCGACCCTCACCTACATCCTCTGCCCTGCCCTGGCTGCCAACCCTCGGATCCCCAACCCACATCCCTGACATCCACCTCCACCGTGACATGGAGTGACAGTCACCTTTGGACCCCTGACTCTCTCATTTGAGC